>JAVXUP010002506.1:0-125814 GCA_033070095.1 Escallonia herrerae | reverse complement strand
ATTCAAGTCTATCAATTCTAGCAATGACTTTGTTGAAAGGTACTATGATACTTTCTGTTTTGTCTAGCCTTGCTTTGTTCGTATCCGAAAAAAGAAGGCAGGAAGATGGGGATTTGGTCGTTTCCGCTACGTCATGGAACGTTGACAAGCTAGTGTATTTGAATTTGATCAATTGAAAAATGCCGAATAGGAAGTTAGTGACTGTTGTTGTGCAAGGTCATTGCAACTAGCATTTGCCTCTTTGTTGAAGAGTGTTATCCATTGTTGTGCATGTGGCTTCTACGTAGATACATACAACACATACATACATACAAATATATATATGATAGATATGATAAATAGATGTATATATATTTATTTGCAGGTAAAGAGATATTACATATGTAGACATATATTGTCCAATGTATGTATGTATGTATGCATATATATTTATTTGTATGTATATATAGATATTACATATATGTATATATATTTGTATGTATGTATACGCATATATATATTTATTTGTATGAATATATAGATATTACATATATGTATATATATTTGTATGTACTTATACACATATATATATAGTTATTTGTATGTATATATAGATATTACACACATACATATTATACATATATATCTATATATATATATATATATGGGAGCTGATCCGTTGAGAGCGCTAGCAAATAGGAGATCTTGCTAGCGCGATCTGGCCGTCCATCAGATCGTGTATTTTTGCGGCGCTGTCAGTCGTCCGCGCATAGTGTAGCGGACGGACCTTTTTACCATTTTGCCCCTGCTCCCCATCCGCTACACTGTGTAGCGGACGGCTTTCTTGGCCCCACGTTGACAGCCAAAAAGTCGTCCGCTACACTGTCTAGCGGACGACTGACTGCCCTGACACAACTGACGGGTCTGTACCTTCATTTCTACACACGTCAATGTGTCAAAATAGGAGATCTAGACAGTATCGCGGACAGTACTTCTATACCCAAAAACTTCCTCAAGCTCCTTCGGCTACAATTTTCTTCTCCTTCGGACTCGCTTCCATTTTCAGCTCCCTTCAAGCTTCGAGTAACACTTGCTTCAAGCTTCACTCAAGTAAGGTAAGTTTGCGAATGGTGAAGTTTTCTTTATGGATTGACTGGTAAAATATAATTTTATTTTGTTCGGACAAAAAAGTATAGATTTTTTTTTATGTTCTAGAAATTTGTCACTGTATTCTTCAATTTGTGATGTTCTAGACATGATGTTCATAAAAAAGGTGTAATTTGTTAACTCTAAATAAATTCATTATAGTTTAATTCGATTTTTTGGCATGATGAATTCGTCTATTTATCTTAGTAATTTTAATTTGTTATGTTCAATAAATTAATAATTGTTAATTTGGAGACACTTCAGAGATTATGCATACGGTATGTTTGTCATCCTAAATTGGTCTATTCGCCAAGGTAATTTTTAGGTAATATTTTCAGTTAGAAATGTCATTTGATTGTTAAGCGTAGTCTATTTCTACACAGGTCTTGTTTCACAATGTCTGATTTCGTGTCGAGCTCCAACGTCCCCGTAGATGCTAGTGATCCGTATCTAGGACGAACGTTTCAAACATTGGAAGAAGCTGAAGAATGTTTTCGAGCGTATTCATTGAGGGTTGGTTTTGGCATTAGAATAAAGACTACAAGAACAAGCAACGTAACAAAAAAGATATGCTCTCGCTTATACGAGTGTCATAGGGGCAGAAATCCACAGCAAAATGAGACACGCGTAGGCAATGATGACAGTGATGACGAAATAGGATATTCGCGTAGAAGACGGGACTGCTTTGAGCGCACAAATTGCCAGGTCAAGATGTTCGTAAGCTACAAACCCAATCAAGATCATTGGCTTATTACCAGCCTGGAACTGGCACACAATCACCCGTTAGTAACTCCTTCTAAGGTGAGTCAGATGCATCAACACAAGAAGATGGGTAAGGTCGCGAGGAGCCTAATTCACACAATGAGCAATGCGCGAATTGGACCTACTGAGATTGTTAATGTTCTTGCTGAACAGGCTGGGGGAATTCAAAATTTAAACTTTAACACGACAGACGTTCGTAACGCGGTCCGAACCCATAGACGAGCCGCGTATGACCTCAATGATGCGCAATCGACAATGAGCCTATTGAAACGGATGCAGATGGAGGACCCGCAGTTTACCTTCGATTATAAACTTGACGACGAGCATCGAGTTAGTACAATTTTTTGGGTCGACGGTCGTTCGAGGCTAGCTTATAAGCATTTTGGGGATGTCGTGACTTTCGACACCACATACCGTACCAACAAGTACTCGATGCCGTTCGCTCCTTTCACCGGCGTCAATCATCATTATCACTCCATCCTGTTCGGGTTCGCCTTGTTAAGGGACGAGAGCGAGGGTTCTTTTGTATGGTTGTTTAGGACGTGGCTGGAAGCAATGAACTTCAAAGCACCCAAAGTGATCATCACCGATCAAGATTTGGCAATGAAGAAGGCTATTGCGACCGTCTTCCCAGACACCCGGCACAACTTGTGCACTTGGCACATAAGCAACAAATACCCGGAACGTCTGCATCACGTGTACGCAAAGTATCCAGACTTTAAACAGGATTTTGACAAGTGCGTTACCAAGTCGTTAACGATTGAGGAATTCGAGGAGAGGTGGGAAAAGCTTGTTCGGGATTACTCATTGCAAGACAACGAGTGGCTCCAGCACTTGTACGAGCGCAAAGAGCAATGGATTGGCGTTTACACGAGGAGGTATTTTTCAGCGGGCATGAAAACGACGGGCAGGAGTGAATCTATGAATGCCACGTTCGATAGTTATGTGGGTACAGCTACCAATTTGAAGACTTTCGTTGCATCCGCACAAAAAGCGGTAGCTTCGTTGTTCGTAAAAGAAAGGGCTGCCGACTTTGCAACAACGTACAAACAAAGGAGAAGGTTGCTCGAGACCCCGCTGGAGCTGAACGGTGCCAAAGTCTATACGAAGGAGATCTTCTTGCTATACCAAGTAGAGCTGCGAAAATCGGGACGATACAGTATAAACAAGGTGGCAGAAATGTCTACGCGTGAGTACAAGGTTTATTCGCTCGTGAATGACCTCGTCCCTGAGAAGCTGCGCAGAATTTATACGGTGAGCCATGACACATTGACGGATTCGGTGACATGTGTTTGCAAGAAGTTTGAGTTCCATGGCATCCTGTGTAGACACGTTCTGCGGTTTTTCACCCAGAAGAATATCAGGACAATCCCCGATAAATATGTCCTGCCACGGTGGACGAAAGGTGCAAACAGGTTGCACGGTACCATTGCCTTTCCGGAGCACCCGTATACTGACTTTGAAGAATCAGAGACGTTGCGGTATAATCATCTGGTGACAATGTTCACCCGTTTGTCCGTAAAAGGTGCTGCTACAATGGCCGGATATAAACATCTCCTCGAGGTAGCTCAGCAGCAAGAGCCCATCGTCGACCAGTTGGAAGCAGCTTCAGTCAGCAATGCGGTTGACACTGAGCCTACAACGGGATCAGAAGATGACGAGCCGGGGGAGGAAGACGACAATGATATCCGGCCTTTGGACCCAATTATATCGCAGACGAAAGGCCGCAAGAGATCTACGCGGATGAAGAGCTCTATTGAACAGGCAACTCAACCTAAAAAGCTGAGAAGGTGTGCATTGTGCAACAAAATGACCGACCATGACAAGCGGAACCATTACAAGGCACTGGGGATAAGTCCAGGGGTTTTGCAAGACGAGGAAGAAGATGAGGAAGAAGCAGCTGCAGTGGACCTTTAGTTTTTTTGTATAAGCCATCAAGATTGTTTGACATTTGTAATAATACGTAATATTTGATGAGATTAGCTTCTTATTACCGAAGACTGGAAGGTTATTTCTGATGGACCCATTCACATATTAACTTTAAAAAAAATTTGGCTTGCCCCGTCCGCTACACTATGTAGCGGACGGCGCACCAGAGACAACATTATTACGATTGTAAAGTGTCCGCGGCACAATATAGCGGACAGAAAACTGTTGGTATGCCTTCTGTCCGCTACACAATGTAGCGGACGTCAAACTCCTATTAATTACCAATCAGAACGGCCTCTCTTTTTCCACCCGTCTCTCTCTCTCTCTTCTCTGCCTCCAACGTCTCACCCACCCGCGACCCCCTCTACGGCGACCGTCCCCATGGCTTCTGCTTCGGTGAACAGGCACTTCTTCAAGGTCATGGTGCCTGGGTTTCATACCGAACTTGTAGGCATCCCTCTTACTCTGTGTTTTCGTGTGTGTTAATTTTATCTTTGCTTAAAAACTTATCTGTCTTATAATGAATGTGATAGGCCATACCGGTAGCCTTCTGCAGATTGCTTACCACACTTTGGCACGAAGCCACTTGGCTCGAAGCAACTTTAACCAGCAGCAAGGGGTCATGGCTTGTTAAAATCAAGAAGAAGCGCGGCCAAGAGCAACTTTATTTCGCAGAGGGTTGGAGTAATTTCTGCGAGCAGCACGACCTCAATGAAGGGGAGTTTGTAATCTTTGAACACAAGGGGCTATTTAGGTTTCAAGTATCCGTGTTTGATCAAAGCACCTGTGAAAAAGTTTTCCCCCAATGTTGAACCCTAAATTTGTGTTAATAAATTTGTATCTGATAATTTTAGGTTCTTAATTGTGCATTTGAGAATTGTGATGGTCAATTGATGATTTGAGGGTGTCAAATTTTTGATGGAATATCATGCGCTTGAGAATGTTGAGATTGTTTAATCATCTGCTAAAGCACTTATTCCATTGCCAGAAACTACCAACTCGAACAAAGTCTAACCAACAGCTAAAAAATACCAACAACTAAAAAAAAAAAGTCACCCATTGGAAAATTTTAACTTCCCCCACGTCCGCTACATTGTATAGCGGACGGCCCAGCAGAAACTCTTAACCCCTACACTTAGAAAATTTTCACTCCCCCACTGTCCGCCACATTGTGTAGCGGACGTTCCAGCAGAAACTCTTAACCCCAACACTTAGAAAATTTTTACTTCCCCCAGTGTCCGCCACATTGTGTAGCGGACGGACCAGCAGAAATTCTTAACCCCAACACTTTGAAATTTTAACTTCCCCCAGTGTCCGCCACATTGTGTAGCGGACGGCCCAGCAGAAACTTTCAACCCCAACACTTAGAAAATTTTCACTTCCCCGAGTGTCCGCCACATTGTGTAGCGGACGGCCCAGCAGAAATCTTAACCCAACACTTGGAAAATTTTCACTTCCCCCACCGTCCGCCACATTGTGTAGCGGACGGCCCAGCAGAAACTCTTAACCCCAACACTTAGAAAATTTTCACTTCCCCCACTGTCCGCCACATTGTGTAGCGGACGGACCAGCAGAAACTCTTAACCCCAACACTTAGAAAATTTTCACTTCCCCCAGTGTCCGCCACATTGTGTAGCGGACGGACAAGCAGAAACTCTTAACTCCAACACTTAGAAAATTTTCACTCTCCCCAGTGTCCGCCACATTGTGTAGCGGACGGACCAGCAGAAACTCTCAACCCCAACACTTAGAAAATTTTCACTTCCCCCACTGTCCGCCACATTGTGTAGCGGACGGCCCAGCAGAAACTTTCAACCCCAACACTTAGAAAATTTTCACTTCCCCGAGTGTCCGCCACATTGTGTAGCGGACGGACCAGCAGAAACTCTCAACCCCAACACTTAGAAAATTTTCACTTCCCCCACTGTCCGCCACATTGTGTAGCGGACGGCCCAGCAGAAACTTTCAACCCCAACACTTAGAAAATTTCACTTCCCCAGTGTCCGCCACATTGTGTAGCGGACGGCCCAGCAGTAACTCTTTACCCAACACTTATAAAATTTTTTCACTTCCCTACTGTCCGCTACACATTTTGTTTTCCACCTTTCAATCATTCTCAATGAGAGCCAAAAAACCAACTCAAATCAATCAAAATCATCTTCAACACAAATCAGACAGAGAGCTTTCTAAATAATCATGGTTTATTAAAAAAATTTGACATTGTAATGGTACAATGTCAACTGGGGGAATCATGTTGGGGGGATTCTCGGCATTAGCCGGATTTACAATAAACCTAACCGCTCTAGGCCGGCCTTTCATAATTTGCCAAGCTATTCTATATCTAAAGGTGTCTACTTCTGCTTGGCTCCACACGGCCGCCTTGAGGCTCTCAGACCGACAAATGTAATCCATGTACATGCAAAGGAAGACGCCGCAGTCCGAAGTGTTACGTTGCTTGGGCCTCCTCTTCTTCAGTCGCAAATCGAGCTTTGGCCGCGCCGGTACAGGGTTACCACGGATACCATTGACCATTGCACAAAATATATTCTGCGAGAAACACAAAACGGCGTAAGACACGAGTTAACATTTATGCCAAGTTACAATAACTGTTAAACAACAATCGTAATATTACCATTGAGTCCAACTGGGCTTTGTACATCTGCAGCACAGGCATGTGGGTGGTATCGTCGTGGAGACTGTCGATCACCGATACGACTTTCTCTCCGGTTCATAGCAAACCAAGTACCAGTGGCTTTCCCCTAAAAATGGGATTAGAAACACGTCGGCAACACTTGCGCTCACTGGACTATCCCTAGTAAGATACGCTCGTAGGTTAGCGGACGGTCTCCACTGGCTCAACTTTTTCTTCCGCCTTTGCTCGACCCACTCATGCCATTCAGACACTAGGAGGCTATGAAAAAAGGCATCCACCAAAAAAACGGCCGGGTACCCGTTCAGCCGCTCCCGACCCCTTTCCTTCAGAATCTCCACGTATGTGGAGATGACACCGTTGTCTAACCAACTCCCCGGAGCCAGGGAGGCCATTTCTCCCCACTCGCAAGTGTAATCCATGCCCTCCGGATGATTCACACTATACAACGCTTTGTCCCGGGGGAAGCCGCTAAAATAACGCTCTCTGATTATTTGGCATTTATGCGGCTTTAGGGGCTTCACTGGATGCCCTTTGCGATATTGCCCTCGGGGGTCGACGGGGGGATATTGCACTCCTTCGGGGGGGTCGACCGGGGGATATTGCCCTCCTTCGACAATAGATGGTCCTGCCCACGGGACAATGGGCAGTGTCTCCGACAGACTGATGTGTCCGAAACCCCAGTCTTGCGTGACTTGACTCTGAGAGAGGGGTTGGGGTTCCGAGTCCAATAGCAAAGAGAAGGAGGGCGCACTGTAGTCTTCCCACGGCGCTTGAGCCTGGCCCATGGTGCTTGGCGGTCCCCAATCACCACCCATTCCCGGTACAGAGGGACCACCATATCCCTGGCTCACTCCCGAAGTCTGTCCCGAGGGATCGGTGTATCCCTCGCTCACATATGGGGGCTGCCACCCCGGATAACCCATTCCCGGGCTGACGCCGGAAGGCTGGCCCGATGCTTGGTGCAAAAAATTCCCGCAGCCATACGCCAACGCTTCAGCCTGTTGGCGAAGCTCCTCGCCCATTGCATCCACCAAATCCTTCCGCTCGCTCAACTTCTGGAAGAAGGCGAACGAGGCATTAACCTACATCCAGAGAGATAATAAATAAGTAACTTCATACACAGTTAGAATCATCAAGTTCAATTAAAGGCACTGGTTGGCCAACTTACCAGATTGTATGCCATGTGCTCATCGATCTGACCCCTAGGGTGGTACTTCTCCCCGCGTTCAAACCTTACTGGAGCTACTCTCCTCCGGGTGATGCGGTAGTACCACCCATTGTACTGTTCGATGCTGATCACGGGGTCAGGCTCCGACACAATGGCCGCCAGCGTGTCCTGCCAGGAATCCCAAACCTCAAGTTCTCGTGCGCACAAGTCGTGCGCATTTGCCTTGCCAAACCGTCCGACACCCGGTGGGTTCCTGTTAAGCCTCATATCCGGCGCGCCGGCTGGCAACCCCTGCAGGCACTCAAAATGGCGCATAGCGCGATCTGGCAGCTGCCACTCTGCGACCTCGAAGTGGATCAGGGGTGTGCGTTGCAACCCGGAGAGCGTGAAGACGAACGACTCTCCCACCCGTCGCGCCAAATGTTTGTACGGTGCCCATCGCATCTGGCCAGGAGATAACGAGTCGAGCTCCCCCCGATAGTACGTAATGTTGTGATGGGGATCGTCTCTCCTCTGGTAGTGGCTGTCCTTCCGGCTGTACTCCCAGGCGCACAACCGAGGCCACACATTATCGGTTCCGTCCCTACGCCTGGGTGCGCCGGTAGCAAGGTGTTCATAAGACCACACCTGAGAGCAAAGACAAATTAAATAAAGTATCGTCAAATTTTATTGTCAATTCAACCAAAAAAAAAGAAACGAGCACGTAATCAAGAATTGTATGATATACCTGCAATAGCGAGAGACATGCACATATCGCTTTGGAGTCGGGCCTCGTTGCCTTGTGCAATGCTCGGTACAGGTACGCAAGAGTTGCGGCTCCCCAGGCATAATCCCCAACCTCCAGCAGGTTACCCAACAACGGTAAATATTTGACGCTGACGGTATTCTTCGACGTTGTTGGGAACAGAATTGCCCCCATCACCCACAAGAGGAAAGCTTGTGTGTACAGCACAAGCATCTGATCCGTGTAGTTATCCGGCAGAACCTTGTAGGTATCTACCAACCACTTCAACTTGATACCACCAGTGCTAAATTGATCCTGGGGTATCGAAGTAAAGAAGTCCCTAGCGGTCCTCTTATTCGTTGCTTCCGACGGAGGAGCTATTACCGGCCGCCCCGTCACCGGTAACCCTAAGATGAACCCTACATCTTCTAGGGTAATTGTCAGCTCTCCGAGAGGGAAGTGAAACGTATTCGTTTCACTTCTCCACCTTTCAACAAGGGCACCTATTAAGTGCCGGTCAAGTTGTTGAAAGATCTGCCCATGCGTGAAAATCCCAAACCCAATCCCACGCAGTAATCTTTTCTGGGTTCTGTTCAATTTCCATGCTTTAAAATTATCGGATACTTCTACCGTGTTGAGAAGTGCTCTTTCCTACGAATTAATAAATACAATTTAAGCAAATTAAACGATATACAACGTTCCAAGAATAACAAAGTTGATAAAATAAGTATCTTACTCCACCATCCCATATGAGCGTACTGATATGGTTTGCTTGGTCGTATAATACGGACGGATCTTCTGGTCCAGGGTTGAAATCCATTTTTCGCAACTGAAATTATGCAAAACGGCAAGGTTGGAAGCGTAAACATTCTCAAACATACAACGCTAGCACAGTCAACGCTAGCATGTGATCAGATAATACTCACATAAGTTCACATGCTGTGTATATGCAATGTACATAGATACAAACAGACACGGAATGGGATTTTACAAGTGAAATCACATGAACAAATAATACACAATACACATATATATATATAGATACATTGACAAACGCTAGCACAATGCACCGCGCACACATTCAAAATCATGCATAAGCCGCGATAACAACTCTAGATTATGAACAAATAAAGGATTGGTTTGTGAACTTACGTGATTGATTCGTCGATTAAAGGATTTCTTGAGAAGAAATTGCGCCGATCTACTTGCCAACGCCGCTAGAAGAATTGTGAGAAGAAGGAATGAATAGCAGTTTAGAAGGAATGAATAAGGGTTTCGAAGTAATGAAAGGTAAAAACGGTCCGCTACACTGTCTAGCGGACGGTGGGATAAGGACAAAGTAACAGTCGTGCATCGATAGGACTGATTTGACAACTGATTTGACAGAAACAGTCGTCCGCTACACTGTCTAGCAGACGACTTTTTGGCTGTCAATGTGGGGCCAAGTAAGCCGTCCGCTACACAGTGTAGCGGACGGGGGAGCAGGGGCAAGATGGTAAAAAGGTTCGTCCGCTACACTGTGTAGCGGACGACTGACAGCGCCGCAAAAATACGCGATCTGGGCCGTCCATCCCTTCGGGATGGACGGCCAGATCGCGCTAGCAAGATCTCCTATTTTGCTAGCGCTCTCAACGGATCAGCTCCCTATATATATATATATATATATATATATATATATATATATATATATATATATATATATATATATATATATATATATATATAAGCTACAACTTCAAATACAAAGTTGCTGCCTGCCGCAAGTACCACTGTCACATGGGTTTGTATTTGGAAAGCAGTGGCCAACTCACCTCTAGGTTTTGCCAAAGAAGATGCAGACAATGGAATGCTATTGTAAATATTTAAGCTCTCAAATACATTAATAATCGTTATCCATGAAACTTAAAAGTTAAATCTCAACATTCCCCCACTTTGATTATTTAATTACAAGTCTCCTCAAAATCTACTACTTGATCTTATTATTTTTCAAGAAATTGTTATTTAACTTAAACCTTCCATGAGTATAAGTACGCAAAGCCTTTTCAAAATCTTTAGTTGTTAGACCTTAAACTAAGTACTCTAGAAATATTTTTCAGAATTACTAAGCACATAATAGTATCTTGTATATGATATAAACTCGCTCGGCATGTTTATCGCCATGTGCTCGATCCTGGATTCATGAACACTCTCAAGAGTAAACCCAAATAACTCCCTTAATAAGCTACACCACTTCTACAGAGCGCATTTAAACAACTTCATTAAGAGATGTACTCAACTTCTTTTAGCATAATTTTCCAAATAGCACTAATTTATTCATTATTCTAGAGACACACACAAATTTAGTGCCAACGATCACACTCAATAATTTGTTCTTACCCATTAAAAGTCATGGATTGTTTTTGAGCTAGTAATGAGCTAGGTTGCCATTAGTGGTAACTAATGAATGGGTTTTAGTATCATCTCTATATAAGATATTCTAACTGACTCGCAACATAAACTCTTGGTTAGGGGTGTTGTTGTGTGGAGAATGGTGGTCTACCACGGTTGTGTTGGGAGGGTGTTGTCGGGTTGTGGGCGTTTGTCGGTAGTGTCATCGGAGGGTGTTACCGGTAGCAAATCGCGATTGCTTGTTATTCCTGCATTATTGGTTGTACAATGTCAAGTGTTGGTTGCACAATGTGCATTATTGGTTGTAATATTCAAACTCTCAAAGACAAATATTTGTATCTTTATCTTTTGTTTTAAATTGAATCATTATTGTATATTTTTCTTTTTTGCTATAAAATATCAATCTTCAACATTTATGGTTTTTCTTTTTTTTTCTTTTTGAAAAATGATGCAAAATAATAGTTTAAATAGTAAATAATTATTTATAAGTCATTTTTGGATTCTATAACTAAAATTAACTTTACTGAACGTGACAATAAATACTTATACAACATGATACTTGATTTTAAAATTAAATCTTCAACTTAATACTACCTCTATTCATTCCTTTTGACATTTTCTGCTTCCCTAAGATAGATTTGAGTATTATTTGGCAAGTCGAGCAAGGGTAAAACAACGAGTGAAGTCAATATTTATCTTTTGACAATTTGTGGTTCCCTAATAAGAATTAAGTATCAATTGACAAGTCGAGTTAGGGAAAAACAACGAGTGAAGTCTATATACATCTTTTGACATTTTTTAGTTCCCAAAGATAGATTTAAGTATCATTTGCCAAGTCAAGTGAGGATAAAACAACAAGTGAAGTCACTATTTACATGTACCAAACCTACCTCAAAATTTGCAAAAAAGTCAAATCCAAAAATGCCAAATCTATGAATTGGGAATCTAATCCGTGCTAAACTCAATAGGCTAAAACAATTCGTGATAAGACTATGCCCCAAAACCGTGTTACACCCAGAAAAAAAAATTTGAAGGAGAGGCATTTAGCTAACTTGAATATTGAAGGGCTGAAATAAATCTTGTGATTAACCTTCTGCTTTGCAGTGCATATATGTCACGGCCCAAATTATTATTTCCGGAGTGTGAATGCCAAACAGACGAAATCAGAGAAAATCTTATAATTATCAGAAGTCTCCCAAACGGCCAGTCAGAGCATGTACTATTAATTTCCAAAATACATCAATATCTGACATAGTAGTCCAAAGCTTTTATACAATCAAAAAATTTCTCCAACACGGAGTTTCAAAACAAAACCTAAGTAATACCAACTTGTCTTAGTTGTTACGCTTAAATGTCAATACTAACTCAGAAATAAGGCAGCTAACCTTGGTCATACAGCTACCCTTCAAATCCAAAATCTCACCTACAAATCACCTGAAAGAAAAAACAATAAGGGAATGAGCCAAATGACCAGTAAGGTCGCTCAAAGGACCAATCAAACAAAAGCAAAAATATATGAGAAACGAAATTTTTGAAGCACAAAATGTTTCAACGGAACAGATAATCAAACCAGATTTCAAATATCAAAATATATCTGAAAGACAAGATTTCAAAGATACATCAATTTCAACAGAACAGAGGTCAGACAAAATATCAAATGCGAAAATATATCTGAGTATGGAGGCAGACACTAGAGAGCCATCACACCAAATATCAAATGCCAAACTATATCTGAGTAAGGAGACAAACACTGGCAGACCAAAAATCAAATGTCAAAATATATTGAAGTACGGAGACGGACACTAGAGAGTCATTCAGAAAGTGGTCACATACGTCATTCTTGACATATGAGGCTGGTTCAGAAAGTAATATCACGATCTCTAGCTTAACTCCCCTGAGCTAGCCCACGTTTCAATCCATGTGGGTAAATAAAAAATAAGTCACATACATTATGATATGGCTCATAAAGTTATCAAAACAAAAATCTTAAGATAACCATTATCAAATACCGTATATGTCAAATAATATACAAAGTTTACAAAAAAAATAATAATCATTAATCACTGAAACAAAAGATATCAATATAGCAAATTTTGAGGTCAAACCAATTCGATGGAATTTGATTTTCACAAGTCATAGCACTGAAAACAAGTTATTTATAACAAAGCTCAAAGCAAAAGGAGAAGAAGAATCACTTAACTCAATTCAAAGAAGTTTGAATTTCAAAAAGAAACTAAGGACTTACATGAGCGATTGGTCGATCGCTGATTTGAATTTTGAAAATAAATTCTTACCTCAATCAAGCCTTTAAGACAAGAAAACCTCAAAGTACCGCTCTAGTACCAAAGGAGATTCCCAAGCCTTCTATTCTCTCTATCTCCTCCGTAAAGGAACATGGAACCGAGAACAAAAGGGCTAAAAGAAAACAAAGAAGCTATTTATATGAAGGAAAAAATTATACTATTCATTCGAAGCAAAACAAGTTTCATTCGACTCAATCCTTCAGCCGTGAAAATGCCTTTCCCAAAATCTTAAGGTTCCATTCGACTGAAAATTATTCCTTCGACCGAAAAAGATTTCCATTAGACCGAAAACACATTTACTTCAACCGAAACACTTTTAATTCGACCGAAAATATTTTTATTCTACTAAAAGTACTATTCATTTGATTGAAAGTTACTATTCATCGACTGAAAGTTTCTGTTCATCGACTGAACGTTGCTGTTCATCGACTGAAAATTTCAGAAACTGTTTTTTTTTTTGTGGTAATAACATAACACAAGAAAATAAAATTTTGGGGTACTACAATATACACCGACAAAACCACGTTAAACCCCAAAAGAAATGAAGGAGAGACGTTTTGAGTATTCAAGGGCCTAAATTGATCTTGCGAAGCTTGATATTTAGAATTGATTTTAACCCTTTTAATCAGTTTTAAACTATAAAAAGCAAGCATGTCCTTATACGTACTAACTACCATTTAAAAATTTTAATTGTGTTATTCTCTAAAGAAAAATTAGAATCACATAAATGTTTCCCATTCCTTTTGGTAAACATACACTTCTAAAATGTCATCGATTTATTTTAATTTTTAGACATGGAAATAGGTTGCACAAAAGAACAAACTGATTCAATGAATTATGTGAGACACCACCAAAGAGAGTGTAGCCAGATTCACTGAGAGTTGATATTTTTAATCGGCGTATACACGCAAAAAGAATGTCAATTGTCGGAAACGAATATCCTTAACTAGAATCAAGAAGTGAACAAATGAGACGAATAAGACAAAGTATGAGTGTTGAGCAAGAGAGGTATACCTAACAGTACGACGGGACAACTCCTGCGACGGACATTGTGAATCTCAAATGTCAATATTCCAACTGGGCAATATATATACATATGTATATATATGTATGTACATATATAAATATGTACATACATATATGTACATATATATATATATATATATATATATATATATATATATATATATATATATACGTATATGTATGTACATCTATATGTACATACATATACATATACATGTATATGTATATGTACATATATGTACATATATATATACATATATCTATGTATATATGTATATGTATATCTATGTAGATATATATATATGTATATATATATACATATATATCTATATATACATATATACATATATATATATATGCGTGTGAGAAAATAAAATTAAAATTATAAATTTTGTTATAAAAAAAAATCATGTATATGTGTTAATTGATATATTCAGTAAAATGAATCTCAAATTACAGAAAAATAAGTTAGCCATACTTGTCCAAATATAAGTCAGCAAATACTATTATCGTACCAAACTTGGCCTTTAAATTTTATTTTAACTCCAATTTTTGATGAATTTTTATTTGTAAAAACTAAACATAATTTTATAGGTAGTTACTTACCAATTACGATTTTTATTTTGTGTTACTTTTTAAAAAATTTCTTGGAATGCCACTTGTCATTATTGTAGGTTGGTAGTTATGTAACACCAAAGAGGTGTTACACTAAATTAAGTTTTGGCTTAATAAATAGTATAAGTACGCATTTCCGTCGGTACAAAATGAAGCTTCCGCAAGTGTCCAACATGTCCCTCAATGTGAATCCAGTGTAAAGTATCAGCCCGAATGAGACAGAAATTGCTATATGAACAATGAATCGACACCTACAAAGGTAATATTAGTGATGAAATACTAATATACATTTAGAATTGCTAAAGACTTCAAAATTTTATCACTTGCTCACTTGGAGCCTGTTACTACACAAATAACACAGGATGCTACTCAGAGTTTGCCTCAGATAGGTATGAACTATAAAAGTACCCTTTTTATTTTTTAAAAATTATTCGTTCGACATATGATGTCACATCGTGCGATAACTTATTTGCCTTATTTAATAACCACCAACACAGAAAACAACATAATATGTAGCGAAGGAGATTCAGCCACACCCTTTAGAGTTGGACTAAGGGATGTAACAATTTAGCAAGAGATTATCATCAAAGTCATGGCATACCTAGGTTTTGGATATCTCCTGTAACACCCCAAAATCTTAGGCTGGTTTTACACTTAAAAAAAGTATTTACTTACCTTTAGCGACAATTTGGTCAGCAATATTTTTCACAACTTTAGCGACATTATTTTGCACGAAATGTTGTAGATTAGTGGAGCTTAGCGTTATATTTTGTGACCCTTAGCGACAAGTTATTTAAGAAACTATAAGTTATAAATTAACATTAACAATTATATGTGATATTGATTGAAGTATTTAGTGATGATTAGTTTGACCGAATTTTTATCGCAACTTTTTCTGATAATTTTGAAGCAGGGTACAAGAGACAATTAATAAAAAAAATTAAAGGGGGTTACATAAAAATTTTAAATTGTAGTGGGGAAAATCTTTTTAATTGGTCAACCCTTTATTCTTGGAAAAGATAATTTCGAAAGGAAAATAGGAGAGGAATTAGGAGTGAATCGTGGAATTAGGTTAATCCCATTTCGGTTACAACCAGTAGAGAGAGTTGAGAATGAAGAGACTGAGAGAGGGAGTTAAAGAAAGAGAGACCAGCACAGCAAGAGAAAGAAAGAGAGAAAAGAAGAAAGGGGGAGCGAGCGAGAGAGAGAGAGAGAGAGTGAGAGAAGGCTTGGATGAAGAGAGAAATAGAGAGATTTATAGAAAAAGGAAGAGATGCAAAAAGAGAGAAAGAAAGAGAGGGGGCTGAACGACAGTAGTGTTGGATTCTGGCGAAGTACAATTTTTCGGTAAGTTTTGATTTCTTTTTTTTTTCCTCTTAAATTACTGAATTTTAGTGTGTTTAGAGTGTACTGTAAATGAGTCCGAGAGTGACTCAAAATTTGCCATGGGTGTGTTTGGCACAGCTATATATGAAGTGTGAGTTTGTGCAGTTATTGTGCGATGAAGGGCTCCGGTGCAGCCATGGTGCGAAGGAGGGGCTGCTTACGGTGGTGCATATTGTGGTTTGTGCGTGAAAGTTGTGTAAAAAGTATGAGGATGCGTGGGTTGTATGCATGGATAAAGGGTGAATGCAGTGTGTGAAGATGTGCGTATGTGTGTATGTAGGTATATGCTAAAGTTTGCAACACCAGCTTGATAGCTTCTAGTAGGATGGTTCAAGGCTTGACCAAGTTAGTCCAGATTTAGTTTCTCTTTAATTGTTAGTTATGTTAGTGGGTCTGACCATTATCAAGTTTGTTTCTATATTTTAGCCATGAAATGTTTTCTGTTTGTTAGTTTGTTTTTCCTGTATGTTAGTGGTTTAGTTGGGCTTAGTTAGTGGAGTCATGGAGTTTGTGGGAGGAAACTGTCTTCCTTCTTTGTAAGCCTATATAAGGCTGGTTACTGGACTGAATAATGTGTGCATGCTTTGAAGCAAATTGTGTTGTGAGCTTTTGATTACTAATTGTACTTTCATATCTTTTGAGAGTATTACAGCTTGTATTGTTACTGTGTTAAGCAATTTTGGTATCAGAGCCAGGATGTCAATATGGTAAAGCACATCAATTACCATATGAAGAGTCCAAGTTTAAAGCAAAGGAATCATTAGAGTTAATACACTCTGATGTGTTTGGACCTGTCAAACAGTCATCTGTTGGTGGGATGAGATATATGGTGACATTTATCGATGACTTTTCTAGGTATGTGTGGGTTTTCTTTTTGAAAGAAAAGTGACACATTTTCAAAATTTAAAGAGTTCAAAGAAATAGCTGAAGCAGAAGTTGGTAAGGAAATCCGTTGCCTATGCACCGACAATGGGGGAGAGTATAGCTCAAATGAGTTTTTCCAGTATCTACGGGAATGTCGAATACGTCATCAGTTCACCTGTGCCGACACACCACAACAAAACGGTGTAGCGGAGAGAAAGAACAGACATCTTGCAGAAATCTGTCGAAGTATGCTCCATGCGAAGAAAGTATCGAGAAGATTCTAGGCAGAAGCAATGAGGACTGCAACCTTCATGATCAGCAGACTTCCTCACAAAGGTTATGTTTTCTTTCACCCTTTGAGAAATTGTGGAAAATGAAACCTACAGTAGCTATCTTCGAGTATTCGGATGTGTATGCTAAGTATTTGTACCAGATCATTTACGTAGTAAGATTGACAAGAAAGCTGTTAGATGTATGTTTGTGGGATATGACAACCAAAGAAAAGGGTGGAAATGTTGTGATCCAACAACTGGAAGGTGCTATACATCTCGAAATGCGGTGTTCGATGAAGCGTCTTTATGGTGGTCCTCAGAAGAGGAGACATTATAAGACTTGGATACTTTTAAAGATGAGCTTAAATCTGCTCAAATTCAGTTGAGTTCAAATGAAACTGGAGATTCAGTTGATGGCAATGATGCCGAACAAACTGTAGCTCAGAATCCTTGGCAAACTGGTGTCTATCAAGGACCAAGCAAAGAAGGTGAACCTAGTGAAGCAGAAGTACCAACTCAACAATCACAACCTAGAAGATCTACAAGAGTCCGAAAGACAAATCCCAAATATGCCAATGATGCCCTAGCAGAAGAAGCTGTTGAACCTGAGACGTTTGAAGAAGCATCTCAAAATTCTATGTGGATTAAATCTATGGAAGAAGAAATTGCTGCACTAGAACGAAGTCAGACTTGGGAGCTCGTGGCAAAGCTAAGAGATGTGAAACCTATATCCTGCAAATGGGTTTATAAAATAAAGTGTTGCACAGATGGATCAACTGAGCGGTACAAAGCTCGTTTGGTGGCTCGAGGGTTCAGTCAACAATATGGACTAGACTATGATGAAACGTTTAGTCCAGTTGCAAAGCTTACAACCGTGCGAGTTTTACTTGCACTTGTAGCTAGTAAAGACTGGAACCTGCGGCAGATGGACGGGAAGAATGCATTTTTGCATGGAGAGTTGGATCGGGAGATCTACATGATTCAACCAATGGGTTTTCAGAATCAAGGTCACCCTGAACATGTGTGAAGCTGCGGAAGGCACTCTACGGATTAAAGCAAGAACCAAGGGCTTGGTACGGTAAGATTGCTGAATTTCTAATTCAAAGAGGTTATTTGGTGACACCTATAGATTCTAGTTTGTTTGTCAAAATCAATGAACGGAAGCTAGCTATTGTGCTAGTGTACATGGATGATTTAATCATAACAGGTGATTGTGAAGAAGAAATTCTCCGAACAAAGAAGAATTTCTCAGTTCGCTTTCAGATGAAAGAACTTGGACAGCTCAAGCACTTTCTTGGTCTAGAGATTGATCGTACTCAAGAAGGAATATTTCTTCATCAGCAAAAGTATTCCAAAGATTTGTTGAAGAAGTTTGGAATGTCTCGATGCAAGCCAATTTCGATACCAATAGAGCCAAATGCCAAAATCTGTGCACATGCAGGAAAGGATTTGGAAGACGCAACAATGTATCAACAATTGGTAGGAAGTCTAATCTACTTAACATTGACTCGACCTGATATCTCTTATGCAATTGGTGTTATGAGTCGGTATATGCAAAATCCAAAGAAACCTCATATGGATGTTGTTCGACAAATGCTGAGATATGTAAGGAGTACGATTGATTATGGTATCTTTTACAAGAAAGGTGGAGATTGCAAGCTTGTAGGTTATTGTGATGCTGATTATGCAGGAGATCACGATACTCGTCGCTCAACTACTGGGTATGTGTTTAAGCTTGGAACAGGAGCAATCTCTTGGTGCAGCAAAAGGCAACCGACTATGTAGTTGTCAACAACGGAAGCGGAGTATCGAACATCAACAATGGCAGCTCAAGGGAGCACTTGGCTTATACAACTTATGAAGGATCTACATCAACCCATAAGCTATGCAATTCCCTTGTATTGTGACAACCTGTCGGCAATACGTTTGGCAGAGAATCTTGTTTTCATGCAACAACTAAACATGTGGAAGTGCATTATCATTTTATCAGGGAAAAAGTTCTGCAAGAAGAAATTGGGTTGCAGCAGATTAAGACAGAGGACCAAGTAACAGATTTGTTCACAAAAGGTTTGACCGTTAACAAGGTGGAAAGTTTTTGTCATCAGCTTGGCATGGTGAAGAGGAGCTAGTGTTGTGGGGGAGTGTTAAAGTTTGCAACACTAGCCTGATAGCTTCTAGAAGGATGGTTCAAGGCTTGACCAAGTCAGTCCAGATTTAGTTTCTCTTTAATTGTTAGTTATGTTAGTGGGTCTGACCATTATCAAGTTTGTTGCTATATTTTAGCCATGAAATGTTTTCTGTTTGTTAGTTTGTTTTTCCTGTATGTTAGTGGTTTAGTTGGGCTTAGTTAGTGGAGTCATGGAGTTTGTGGGAGGAAACTGTCTTCCTTCTTTGTAAGCCTATATAAGGCTGGTTACTGGACTGAATAATGTGTGCATTCTTTGAAGCAAATTGTGTTGTGAGCTTTTGATTACTAATTGTACTTTCATATCTTTGAGAGTATTACAGCTTGTATTGTTACTGTGTTCAACAATATATAGTGTGTGTACGGGATGGGTTTGAGGAGAAGGAGGGGCTGCCGAAAGAGCGCCATGTAGAGCGTGTGCTTGTGGTTTTGTGAGGTGGAAATGGGTACTGTCGTGGACATGTGTTTACGGCACCGCCATGGCTTGGACAAGGGGTAGAAGCAGATGGGGAGGCTGCAGTTTTGAGAGAGAAACAGCTTTGTAGGGGTAGCCCGTGTAGTGTAAAGATGGATATAGGGGTGTTTGTATGTTGTATGCGAAGGTGTTGTGAGTGAATGATTGCATGTGTGTGTAATGTGGCTTTTTGTCTGCAGCCATGAGGTGCGTGAAGTGGGTTTAAGGAGAGGAAAGAGAAAGGAGAAGATCAAAGAGAAATTTTCTCCCTTAAACTTGATATAAAAAAAAAAGGAAGGAAAATGGTAGTTTTCTGGAGAGACAGCCTTGGAAGTGTTGTGTGAAAATATAGTGTGTGACTCTGCCGTGTGTGTAAATGTGGGTATAGTATATGTAAGGAGTGTGTGTGTTAAAGTGTGTGTATGAGTGTATAGTGTGTGCGTATACTTGAGGGTGAGTGGGTATTAGTGTTCTTGGAAGAGACTTTGGACAAAGTGGGGCACGGCAGTGGCTTCTTCCTGCCATACTTTGTGGGGCTTTGGAAAAATGGTGAAGGTGATACTTGGATGTGTATATATATATATATATATATATATATATATATATATATATATTACTGATCCGTATGTGTTTGTGTATTTGAGTGAACATGTGCTGTGTATGGAGTGCATGAGTCTTAAACTAATAAACGAGACCTAGGTATGCCTCACGGTGTGGAAGATGTGTGCCATATATAATTTGTGTTGTGTTGATATATGTGATGTGTATAAGTGTGAGTGCATAAGTAAATGGGTGAGTGGGTTTTTGAGGTGTAACAGCTTGTATTGAGAAAAACAAATTGCTTGGGTGCTTCGACAGTTGTGGAGAAGAGAGGTGTGTGTTTATCAGTAAAATGGAGTGTGTGATTCATGAATAGTACTCATAAGCGTCACTAAAGAATAAATCCAAGTTAACAGCTCCTATTGTGATTTTTTAAAAGCAACTTAAAGACTAATTTAGCAAAGTGTAAAGAAGAGACCCCTATTATTTTTATGAGATCTACTTTTTTCAAAAATTTTGGGATTTTTCTAAAATCTCGAAGAGCGTTAAATAATTTATCAATACTGATAAGTTTCTGATTTAATTAGGGTAACTAATCAGATTATTTTTATCTGAAATTTTTAGGAAAACCTTATGTTATTGAAATGGTTCAGTGTATAAACATTTGTAGCGTTTCGAGGTTAATAGCTATTTTACTAGAACCGGCCTCCGAACGCTCGATTCGTTTAGCGATTATGAATTTTTGAACAAAAACTTTTGAAAATGCTTTTCAATCCAAAAATTAACTTCGATATGCTTAAAAGAATGTTTAAAGTATTTTGGGAATTTTGGAGCGAGGGCGATCAAGGGAAATTTTGGTAATTTGCCGCTCGAGAAAGGGTTTTTGGTAATTTTACCTACCAGAGGGCTGTTTTGGTTCAATTCCCCTGTAATAAGAGTAATTACGGATCCGACTCATAATGAAGATAAATTTGTGAAATTAAACATGAGAGATGTTTTGGTTAATTTTTCGTGCGAGAGGTATTTTGGAAGTTTGGCATAACAGACGATAGGGTCGTTTTAGGAGTAGGATTGAGTCTGTGCTAGGTTTACAATATCGTAAAATAAATTGTATTATGATAATATGCATATGGTTGTTCTATTTAGGTCAACACTGAGGAGTTTCTGGTTAAGACTAGCATAGCTTGGACTGAGTTAAGAGATTTTATCCGAACCTAACTCCTCTAATTGATTCGTATGTTAATCTGGTTTATTCATTGAATGAGCGATTATTGTACCCTGTATATTAACATGAGTTAGTATATTGAGGCGTTATAAGGATGGTCTGTACCGGGGTGATATAAGGATGGTCTATTATTGCGAGAGATGCTAGTACCTTAAGGGTCTAGCTAGTGTTCATATGCATATATAACCACAGTGTTAGCAAGCATCACTTTTGTGCCTTTGCTAAGTGATTACCCTGCACTACCTGTGTGGCTTTGCTAAATGTTTCCCTGCTCTGCTTGTGTGGCTTTGCAAATTTAATGTAATCAAAATTGTTTTTATCGATTTCTGATTTGAGAGATTGAGTTAAATAATTTCCTATATTGCCATTGAAATAAATTCTCTAAATTATTTGTATTCCTTTCTGGATTTTTGAGCGACCTTACTGAGCTCTCGAAACCTCACCCCTTCTTCTGTTCCCTTTGCAGATAAAATTGCCAGTAGATTACTTGGGAGAGTTAGAGCTTGGATTTGGAATAAATGTACTTCTATTATTTTGTTAGTTAAGCCCCAGTAAGGGAAAACATTTTTAAATTTTGTTTCGTATACTTAAACAGTTAGATTATTAATTTGAGAATTGTAGAAGCTCTAGTATACATTGATTCTATTTTAAGGGATATAGATATTTGTACCACTAAGTGATCGATCGATTGTTTGACTAATGCTTCAAAAATTTTCAGGGTGTTACATCTCTAATGCAAACATGTCCTTATTGTGCCGCAGGCCTATTCTACCAAGAATCATTCAATTTCTATTACTTAAACGGAAAGACTTCCCTTCTTCCGGTACAATGCCCACCAAAGATGGTTTCTCTTTACTCTAATCAAAGTGAAAGTGGGATGCATATCAAGCAACATATTCATGCATACAACCATTTTTTTGGCATTTACATCAATGGGTGAACATATTGACGAGGCATTAGCCATGAGTAGGAATAGTGGTGCATATACATTTCGTGCACAAGGTGCAATTTATCATAAGATAGTAGCCTACTTTAGGACTCTGATGCTAGACTATGTTATTTGCAAATGTACATATATGATACTGAACATGAAAACAAAAACAAATTAGCAGAGAATGAAGTTTTGCAACGTGAGATTTGGATGCTCATAATCCCTTCGTGCATACGTTTAGACACTTGTCACAAAGATCAGACATAAGAAACTATATGCTACTGATCAAAGAGCAACCATCAGAGTCTCGCCAGTATAGTCTCCCATCTTTATCAGAAGTTGTGGCTATATTAGTAGGTGGCAAAGAGGCAAGCAATTTAAATCCAAGAGACATTGTGATTCAAACAATATCTGGAAACCTTATGAATGTTCCAGATGTTGCTATATATTAAGACGCTCTTCGATATCCATTGTTGTTGCCTTAGGAGCTATGGATGTGATATTAATAGTAGAAACAATGATGGCTCAAGTGTAACATGTAGCCACAACCATGCTTTCATGCCACATGCAAATAACACTTTTTAACTTTTGTATATTCATCAAACACATTGGCATGCTTTTAACTTAAAAACCTACTTATAATTCGTGTTATTAGATCCGTCAAGGTAATCCATCACTTTTGCTTCATCATGGACATTTACTTCAGTAGTATGTAGCCAAAAATTATGTGAAGCTTGATTCTCATATGTTAAGATGGATACGTCAACATCAGGAAGATATACGAGTAAAAATGTACCTAGGTTTTCAAGATATGTTAAATACAGGTGCAATGTCTTAGAAGTTATTGAATTGAACATCCAGTAAGGACACATTTTAATGCATATACTTTCGTTTAATAAGACATGTTGGGAGACGGATGGTATTGCCATCATCATTTATTGGAAGTCCGCGTGACATGCACCAACGTTATTAAGATGCAATGATATTAGTACAAAGATATGGGAAATTGGACATTTTTCTCACTTTGACTTGCAACCAATCATGGCCGAAAATTACCACTGAGCTGCTACCTGGGCAAAAACCATAAGTTCATCCTGATTTGCTTACTGGGGAATTCGAGCAAGATATAAAGAGTTAAAGAAAGATACTACGGATAGGAGAATATTTGGCAAGGTGGTTGACCAAGTCTTGGTGTTTGAACTTCAGAAACATGGGTTGCCACATGTTCATCTGATTTTAATTTTTCATGAAGACAATAAGTTGCATACCCCTACATATTATCACCACATAGTCAAAGCTAAGGTACCTTACAAGGATGAAAAACCTAAGTTATATAATGCAGTTTTTAAGGCACATGATATATCTGTCGTGCGGTGTACAAAACTAAAGAAAGTTGTATATGAAGAATGAGAGTTATAAAAGACAATTTCCAAAAGCATTTTCAGCGATAACAAGACAAGGGATGACTTAAATCCAATATATAACAAGAGAGATGATGGGAGGTCGGTTGCCTTAGGCCTGCAGATTACAGTTGAAAATAGTTGGGTTATACCATATAATCCATGGGTACTACTAAAATATGACTATCGTTAATGTTAAAATTTGTGGTACACTAAAAAGTGTTAATTACCTGTACAACTATGTTCGCCCAGGTACTTCTTACGATGAAGTCAAACACTTTAAAGATGCAAGATGGATATGTGCACCTGAAGCATTCTGGAGACTGTTTTAGTTTCCCGTAAGTGGTATGCAAATGTTCGCTAACTGTCTTCGAATACATCTGCCAAGTAGGCAGCATGTAAGTTTTCGTGCGTATCAAAACATTTCTGATGTGCTCACGAATGATCTAAACAGTTATGCAATGCTCACAGAGTTATTCGCATTGAATTGCGTAGACACAAGTTCAAGGCAGTATTTGTATCGTGAAGTTCAAGGGCACTACCAATGGGTGTCGGGTGAAAAAACTTAGCGTAGAAGGCGAAACAACTAGAAAGTAATCGAAAGAATGTATACAGTACCACTATCCAATACTAAATTATTTCATCTGAGGATCTTGCTTAATCATGTTAGAAGGCCACGATCTTTCGAATATTTACTCACTGTAAATGGAGTTATATATCCAAAATTTAAGCAAGCTGCAGAGAAAAAAGGCCTAGTTGAAAATGATAATAGTGTCCGTCAATGCCAGTTAGAGGCAGCCGACGCGCCTACCTTAGGCATTGCACGTTTGTTTATGGCATACTGTGAACCGAGTAAAGTACACAAATTATGGGATGAAAATTATCCTTTCATGCTTGACGATTACCTGTCTTCAAGGAGTACAACTAATGGTTTACATCATGAGCAAGCTTCTTCGAGATATTAATGCCTTATTGCAAACTCATAACATGAGTGTTGCTGAGTTTGATCTCTTAAGGATCATAGTAGGTTTTGATGATAGTGCCGGAATCCCAAAAATATTGGAGGATTAGCGGGAAGACTTGGACTCTGTCTGTGCGCTTAATAATGACCAAAAGTGTGGATTCGATACTAGGAGGGGAATGATCGAGCGCACCGAGAGTACAATATATTTTGTTGGTGGCTCAGGAGGAACTGGAAAAAAATATCTCTACTGCATCCTACTAGTAAAAATTAGATATAACAGTAACATTGCAATTGCAACGGCATCTTAAGGAATAGTAACAACGCTATTGCCCGGAGGTACAACAGCCCATGTCCATGTTCAAGTTGCCATTCACTCTTGAGGCTTTGTGTATTTGTTCAATTAGTAGACAATCTGATAGAGATGAATTGTTGTGGCGGGCTTCTGTCCTAATTTGGGATGAAGCAAGAATAGCTCATAGTATGCAGTTGAAGCTCTCAACCAAACCTTATGAGACATCGTTGGCGTTGATCTTCCTTTTGGGGGAAAAGTATTGGTTATGGGTGGTAATTTTTGTCAAGTACTACCAGTTGTGCCAAAGAGTGGAAAGTCATAAACCATTGACGCATGCGCCGTGAGATCATATTTATTGTCCAGGCCAAAAGTTCTTCGATTGAAGGAGAACATGAGGAGTAGGAATGACCAACAATTTTTTGAGTATCTGTTACAGGTTAGAGAAGGAATTAAACCCCTTTCATAGATAAGATAGTTGATGTTACTTCAAGCATGGTTGTAGATTAAGAACAACCGCAGTCGATCAACAGATTAGTAGATTACATTTTCCCTAACTTACAGCCATATGCTAACAACCAAAGCTAAATGATTGACAGAGGCGCCGGCCCTAATTCTCCTCCATCATTGGCGCCATCTCCAATCAACCCCTCCCCAATTTTCGGCCTCACAGCGGTCATCGGAGATCAACCCCAGCTACACGTCATCACTGGAGGTCACAACCGCCGTGCCACAATCAACGTGCCGTTGCCACCATCAAATGTTAGTTAGATCTGGCTAACCATAATCACGATCGAAGGACGACCATCGGTTTAACACCGGCGCAACGGTGGCCACTGGTCAATGGCCGTCACATAACAGCCAGCCGTGGCCACCTCTGTGTCGCTTTTGTCATTGCGCCGCTGCCCTGTTTCCCGCAACTCTGGTGACTTTGCGCCTCTATTGAAGGCACCACCCATCCCCACCGACACCAGCAGTGCTACCGTTGGGGCCATCGTAACCTTGGTTAGTTGCCGACGACCACGAGCACAACCACGGATACCTCCGATTGCCATCGCGGTTGTGCCATACCTCCCTCGCTGCAGCTCTTAAGCCCCTGCTGCCACCACTACACCACCTCCAATTTGCCCACTTCAATCACAATTGATTTGTCAAATGAGTCATGGTTCGACCTTGGAGGGAGTAATTAGATTTGGTAGTCTTCTTTTGTAGTGATGGTCGATAGAATTATGGCCTTGTTGATTGATGAGCTAACATGTTCGCTGAAATGGTTGATGGATGTGGTGTTCCCACTGGGATGGAGTGGCTGTGGGTGAAATGTGTATGGATGTGTGATTGTAGTATCTGGTGGTTTGTGTGTGTACACCGGTGGGTGTACGATCCGGATGTTTGGACAGTGTATAGTGTGTAGTTGGATTTGTGGTTGGACGATAGTGTGTAATAGTGCGTGTTTAGGGGGTGCATGTGAGAGTTTGTGTATGAATCTATGTGTGCAAGAATGGTTGTGTGGGCACCGTGTGTGACAGGAAATGGAGAAGGGTGGGTGAACAGTGTGTATGATTTACGCTGTTGAAGAAGAAAATGGTGGAAACGTCACTACAAGCCCGTTATTTCTTACGGCCTAGATTTTAATTTTTAAAAGTCATTTCCGTTCTGATTTTGGCTACGTACAAAACTCAGTTATTTTTGTAAGATTTATGACGTGTAATTTTCTTGGATTTTTTAGTGTCTTCGAAAAGTGTGAAATGACTTTATCTAAAAGTATTATTCTTGATTTATTAAAAAATAGTAAATTAGATTAATTTGGCCTGAAAATTTTACAGTGACTTTTTATGACTGAAATGTCTGAGTGTCAAAGTTTCAAGACTTATCGTTTATCGTGTGTGGTAACTTTGGTAGCCTTGTATGCTGTTAAGAACTAGAGGGAGTTATTGGACTAAAAGAACATTTTTCTAAAGGACGTTTTGGCCTGATTTGAGCTTAATACTTTTATAGAACAATTTTGAAGTATTTTGAAATTTTTGTGGTGCAATGGGAGATGGGGATATTTTGGTACTTTTACGTCAGGGGGTGTTTTAGGCAAATTTTTCATACCAGGTGGTGAATTTGGTGATATCAGGCGTAGGTTATCATATAGTTGTATATGTGTACATTATGCACGTATTTGTGTATTTTTGACAAAGATTTATCGTGTGAGTGCTATAGGTGCAAGTGTGTGATGTGTTATTGGTTTGTGTGTGTGTCTGTGTAAGAAGGAGAGACATAGAGAAAGAAAGGGGATGAGTATTGGTACGGGTTGTCGAGAAGGTGGGATGTGTCGGTCGTTGTCTTGTAGAGTTCAAGAGTGTGAGTCAAGGAGTTAGAAAAGCGGATGAGTCGTACGCATACGGAGAGAACGAGAATGAAACAAATTGAGGATTTTAGGATTCACTTTGAGTGAGTTTTGGAAGAAGTGGAGAAGGGCGCGTATACTGTTGGCTTGTTCAAAAGGAGTTTGGAATGGATTGGGCCATTCAGATGTAGCATTTCTTTAAGCTTTTTGTCATAAGTTGGTTGCCTTCTTTAAAATTTTGTTATAAGTTGGTTGCCTTATTTAAGCTTTTGTTATAAGTTGTGAAGTAGTAATTCAAATGAATATTTGATTAGTACCTAGAGTAATAAAATAATCATGCCAGTATCATATAAAGTTAGATAGCAAACAGGAATGTAGTTATAATTAATAATGGTGGCACTATCATGATGTACTGAATTGTAAATGTAACACCCCAAGATCTGAGGCTGGAGTTATGATAAAAATCCCAACTAATCATTTTTTTGGACCTTTAGCGACAAATTAATTAGTGAGCATTATACACTTTGATCCTTAGCGATAATTTTTTTTTTTTTTGGGAACCATAAGTTGTAAGTTAGTGGTAGCTAGCATAAGTGACATCAATTGAGGTTTTTAGTGACCATTAGAGTAAACGACTTTCTTAGAAAATAATTTAGTGACAATTTTTTAAGCATGAAACAAAAGGCAATTAATAAAAATTAAAAAGGGGTTACCTGGAAATTTAAATTTTACTCAGAAAATTTGTTTTTAGCTGATCAACATACTTAGGTTATGAATATTTTTAAGCTACCAGTAACGAAGATCTTAAGTATCAATCATAGGCCCCATATAAGCTCATTTTAACTCTTCTAGTAGGGTGTTGTTGATAAAGATTAGTTGCAAGCTCTTCTAGCAGGGTGTTGTTAATAAAGATTAGTTTGTGCTTAAGTTTATTCTTGAAAAAAAAAGAAGAAGAAGTAGTGGGTGTTGTACTAAAGCAGTGCACTGGTATTATGTTGCTTGCTATGAGAGTTACGTCGCGGAAGCACAGCGGTTAGACATTGTCCATGTTGTAAAATTTGAGGGCGAATTCCTATAACGGGAGAAGAATGGAATATCCCATCCCAAATTAAGATTTAGGTTAATTATGATAATTTACTTGGATTATTAGCTACGATTTAATGGGATAAATGGAGAACATGTATATTCTAGAGATGGGCATTACTGAGTAGCAGAGCTTGTAATTTTGGAGTACTAAAATTTGAGGCATTAGTTATTGGTGAACTAGAGTGTGTTAAAAACCTATCAAGCAGCCCTGTAATTTGAGGCTTGTAGCGCATATACTATGTAAAGTCATTTGGAGCTGTATTTGGGTTGTTTGCTAATCATTTAAATGGCTCTAGTTACATAAGCATTTTATGTTTTTGGATCAGATTGGACATGATTACGAGCAACAACCTAAGGAGCACCCCAAATTTCGAGAATGGAATTTTTATTGGGAGAATGTAATATCCTGAACATTGATATTGTATAGACAGTTAGTTCATTTTTTAGTGACAATTTTTATACGCAACATTTAACTTCCATTTGCATGAGTGAAATTTTATCGGTAACTTTTAGCGACAAATAGTGAAGCGGGTTAGTAAATGAATAAAGAAAAAAAAAGGTCAACTATATAATTTGGAAAGAGAGGAAACCAAGGAGGAATTTAGGGAGAATTAACATTTCCATAAGTCACTTTTTGGTTACCATAGATTTCGGTTAGGGGGGAGATAGAGAGAGAACTTTCAGATGTGTGTGTGTGTGTGTGTGTGTGTGTGTTCGTAAGAAATGAAGAAGAAAACATACAAATAAGGGAGGGAGAGATCTGCCGACAGAGAACTCAGGTGAACAGAACACACACTCTTAAGGTAAATTGGGAGTTTTTGAACGATGCCGAATGGTAGTGAGTGCATAACTTAGCTTTGGACTGAGGTAAGGGATTTTTATCCAAACCTAGATCCTCTAATTGATTTGTATGTTATTCTGATTTCCTATCATTATTTCTTTGGACTCTCTTACATTGATATGAGGAGGTTTTATTGCCTTTAGACCCTTACTTTGAGCCTTAACCATTTGATGCCAAGGAAGTGGGTTCACAGTCGACGTAGAGGTGCCACAAAGAATGCAGTCTGAGTCAGATGTCAAGTATGTCGGTGTGGGACACAACAAGGGTGGAGCAAGGGCAGAGACCAAGGGCTTCCCTGACAGGGCCTGAGACTGGCAATGCTACGAGAGCGATGGTGTACGGTGAATATATGACGACAGTTACAGTCCGATGCTTAGGTCCAACATCAGGGTCCGGCGTCACGGTCCAATGTTAGGGTCCAACTATGTTTCTCTCTAGAATTCCAGAGGATTTGAATTCTAGAATGAAAAGTGAAATTGTCAAATAAGGGAATCCCCCTAAAATGAGTTCCAAAGTCCCCTATTTATAGGGAAAAGTGTGCATGTGTCATCTGCTGACACGGTCCAATATTAGGGTCCAACTGTTGCATCTCATTTTTACCTGGCCTGCTCCTCACAATGTCTCTCTGTTTGTCTAGAAAGACTGGCTCCCACAGCATTGGTGTGGCCAGAGAACCCCCTTGATCTAGCCACCAATCCAAGGCCCTTGGGGGGTCTCACAGGCCTAACAGCAGTGGGGAAGACCCGATACCCAACTGCCAGGCAGACTAGGCACGCGCGGGGAGACCTACTCCCCTCTCGGAGTGACCTAGGGGTCAAAGTCCCTAGGGGTGCTGATAAATCCCCCGATGCCCACTATAAGAAAGATTTCTATTAGCGATGAAATTTAGCAATGGAATGAATTCTGTCGCTAAAAACCACCTATTCTGATGGAATTAGGTTCCACCACAATTATGACTCTAAAAACACTAGAGGGAAAAATGCACAAGAAGGAAAAATGGGCGACGGAAGTTTCCGTCACGAATTATTTAGCGACAGAATTTGGTGACAAATTTCACCGACGGAATTATTTCCATCGGTAATGGTATTATTTTAATTTTTAACAACATAAAAATGTTTTTACTAATTATTGAAAATAGAATAATATACATATAATGAACATAACAAACCAAAAAAAAAAACATAATCAAAGGGTTTTCGGCCAAAAGAACAGAACAGAAGAGAAGAGAAGAGAGTTTGGCGCCACCATCCCTCCCACCCCCGTCGTTGTTGTGGAGCAACCCTTCACGCCCGCGCCACCATCTCTCCCACTCTGAAGGTTTGTGGGAAGCCCCCTTACTCACAGCTGATAGAAGTTTTCTGTAAGGCTGAACCGTCTTCTCACTAACCGTTAGGGCTTTGATTTTTGGTATAATCAAATTAGGTTTCTTATTTCAATCTTCCGATCTTCATTCCTCTGAGTCTCATCTTCTTGCCGGATAATTTCTTCCTCTCACTCTCACGTCTCAACTCTTTCTCTAGTTTTAATTCTAGATCTTGTGATTGCTAGTTGTTAGTGGGACGGTCCTTTTGGCATTTTTAAGACAGGGGGTGATTGATGGTGTTAGTGGAGTTCAAACTTGCAGCCAGTAGCTTGTGTTCACTTTAAGGACATAATGTCCACAATTTCTATCTAGCTTTTTTTTTTCCTAATTTGGAATTATGTGAAACGCTTGTAAAAGCAGTTACTATTGATATAATGAGAGTGAAAATTTCTGATTTGTGTTTCTGCAATGTTGTTGGTCTATTACTAGTCAGAACTGGGCGTGGAAGCCTTGTGATTTGGATCATCAAATGCTTGGTGTAACAGAATGTTAAAGCATGATTCTGGTAGCCAGCCCAGATACCTGGGAATTGGAAGTAGGAATTAAATAGGATTCAATTTGATTATATGGTTGGTTATAGAGTGCTCATGGACCTTCTCGGTATGATTGGAATAGTTTGATACGATAGGAAACTTTTGCGATTCTCCCTGTATCTAGAACAACAGCCTTGTTCTTAGTCCTACTTGGTTGTCCAGGAGGAGGTAATATGGCGTTTAATTTTTTGGTGGTTGCCTTGCAAATCGTTGGTCTTGACTTACTATCAAGCTAAAAAAGATTCAGAAGCAATAGTTTGTAGATGAATTTGACAAATAGAAGTGCTCAGATCATTGCATTGTTTATCTTTTGCAGTTATGCAATGCTCCCAGGCCACTCGAGGTCGTAGTCATGCTGTATCTGCTCCCGTCGGTGGAGGTCACAGTGGAAGTAACTCACCTTCAAAGCGGTCTGTGCAAGTGGAATCGTCAGTAGCTTCAGTTGATGGTACTTTAAAGGGAATAATGGATGATAGTTGTCTTTTGTTTGAATAATTATAGTACTTTGCAATTTCATGTGTTGTTCCTGATATGCTTTTTTGCAGCTTCTCTTCGTACCAGAGGTTCGACAGAGGTTCGACACAAGAAATCATAAGAAAGCTTCCACCAGGCTCCAAAAAGAGAATACGTGTTCATAAAAAAGTGTAATTTGTAGTGCTTACTTTCCAGTTGTATAATATTATTGTTTTCCATTCTACTTTAGTGTAACACTTGATTTTTATGCATTAGCTTCATTGAGGACGGGCACAGAGTACAATAGGAGCTATCTTTAGGGTGAATATGGATTTTCTTTTCGTGGTGTGGTCAAGCTGGAAGAAGTACCCTGAAAGGAAAGAAATGCTTTGGCAAATTTTTTTGGTAAAGCTTATTACTGCTTTGCTTTGTATATTGGCAATGATAGATACATATTCAGTATGGCTTGTTATAGCTACTGTTGTATCTTCTTCTGGAGAGTGTGATTCCTTCTTCATTGTTATCCCTGTTTGTGTTTGACAACCTTTAATCCATAGTCCTACCTTAGCCCTTTTTCTTTTTGTGTCCCAAGCTACAAAATTTTTTAAAACCAGCTGAATTGCAGCTGGTTTCAAGAATTTATGCACCATAGTTTGAACTAGGCAGCTGGTTTTAAAACTTTTAAAACAAGCCTTTGTAAGACCAATGCAGAATTGCAGCTTGGTTTGACTCTTAGTAGGTTAGCATACCATATATGCCTAGCATACTCGCGGTAAAAGCATAGGTGGTTTATTGTCTAAGCTCAGCCCCTTCATGACACAGAGCGCATGAACTTCCAGTCCTTTAATTTTAAAATGAATATTTGCTCCTGGCCATACTTTCTTAATCATTTTCCAAAGAAAAAGCTTGATGTTTTCTGGTAAAGAAGGGAGCTGTTGTACTGTTTTGCTGGCCTCCCTTCTTGAGGACCAAGGGCTGTCGACAGTTTCCTCGGAGCTCTCTTGATGTGCATCTCTTTGTGCTCATATGTTGATGATATAAAAATGTACTTCACTTGTCGTTCTTGTGCTCCTCCTGCCTTTGTTTGTGTCTTCTGTTCCTACACGATAACCAAATATAACATTAAAGACGTCCATTTCATGTAAAACCCAGCCACAACTATCCTTGAGGTCTATTTTTGAAAAAAGGGTTCTCTTTTATGACTCTTTCAAATTTACATCTTAGCAGCCCTATTTAATGTTACATCTTTGCAAACCTATTTCAATTTTGCGATTCAGTTGCTCACTAGCTCTCTTTTTGACACTAGTATGTTTAATGTGGCAGGGGTACTTTGACTTTGAGTCTCCTGAGCAGGAAGCAGCGAGAAGATTGTGGAGCTTGAGGTGCAGAAAATGAAAGAGAGTGAAATTGTTAAGCTTGTGAGATTGAGGTGGAAAAAACGAATGAAAGAGAAGGACCTGCAGCAGGTGTCAAACCTCATGCTTCATTCATGTTTAAGGCCATCTGGTAGAATATTGTTTGGATTAGTTTTGCAAGGAGATGATAGGAATATCATTAGAGGTTGGTATGAGTTGAATAACTGTCTTGAAACTAACTCAATATTAAGTATCATTTCAGTAATGTTTCTGTGAAAAGTTGAACAATAATGACACAATCAAGAAGATGGTGTCTACATGGTTTGACTAGCCAATGCTTAAAGCATGAAAACCAAGCTTTGAGTCCAAGTATGGTATAGGCAGTAGAGTTGAAATTTGAGCTGCTGGTACCGTGCCTTAGTTGTTTGACCCCAAACTTTTGCTGGTAATGTGTCTTAGTGATTTCTGGCACTATGTCTTAGTGGTTTGACCCCTAGGACAAGACTTGAAATTTCTACTTGATACATATTTTAGGTGCTAACAGGCCCATGATTGTGGCAGCGAGGGTGGTCATTGTGAAGGTCAACTTTCACATGTTGATTTCATGGTTGCAGTGCCTGAGGCCTAAAATGATTTCATGGTCATTGTCATGGTCCTTTTCTTGGTGGTGTTTGGGGTGTAGTTCTGCCTATTCAAGATTAAAAAAAAGTACAGTTCTGCCTTAGCATTGCCATAGGACTTCCACACAGGTTACCTAGTTTCCTGCATTCTGATCTCGTGCATTGCTAGGTACTTTCTCAGCAGTAAAGTTGTCTCCAGCAGTTGCAAGTGAGGAAGCTTTAAGAGATCTGAGGAGTTAATTTAGATTGCCTTCTCTATTGTTTTTCTTAGATCTAATTCCTTTAGTTTCGTGTCTTGTTGTGGTGTTTAAGACTATTTCTTTAGTAGCTTGTTATTTGCTGGGTTATTCCATATTTACAGTTTACTCATGCAAAAAAAATGTTGTTAGCTTTCAAGCTTGCTTAACCATTTTGAATAGAACTTGCCATTGTTAATTAATCTAGATGGTCCCAACTAGGAGTAGCTTCTGATGGCTAATTTGGTTTAGCGAGTAGATATCACTCTACTGTAGCTGCCATGTTCGATTCAGGGTTAGGCTTGTTTATGCAAGTACATTGATACATCCTTTAACATGCCTTTAATTGCTTTGTTACAGGCCGAAATTACCGCGACTGATGCTACTGAGGATGGCAATGATAAAACATTCGACAAGCTTGGTCGATGATTGCCTTATATGACCAGATTTGACATTACATTTGTTGGGATATTTGTTCATTATGATAACCAAGCAACTGGTTGATTTAAATGCATTAACTCAATTGTTAGCTTTTAGTGGAATTCAACAAATGCTAAGTATTTGTTATCTTCAATTCATTATCGGATGTTGGATTATTATGGTCACAAGAAGTTGCATTAATAAAGAATAGTATAATCTATTATGCATATTTAATAATATTTATTTTCAAAATTTTTAGCTACTAAATACGATTTTTGCAATGGAATTAGCAACGGAAAAATTCCTAAATATGCTTTTTTGTGACGGAAAAAATATTAGCTCCAATATATGGTTTTTGTGACAAAATTAGTGACGGAAAAATTTATTTAGCTCCTAAATATGATTTTGCGACAGAATTAGCGACCGAAAATTTGTCTTGTACAAAATTTGGCGATGGAATTGGCTACAGAATTTCTGCGGCTAATGGTAATTTTTATTAAAATGAATAAAAATACATTTATATATATATATATATATATATATATTTTTTAAAGTTATTTTTTTGAAAATTGAAAAATATTTTTAGCGATGGAAATTGGATGACCAATTCCGTCGCTAATGAGAAAGGCATCACTGATCGAATACTAATTATGTCGGTAAAACCTTTTGCGACGAGGGTTTAGGCGACGAAACTTTAGTGACGGAATTTCCGTCCTTAAAGGCTTTATTGACGGATTTTTTACGTCGCTAATTGTTATTTTTCTTGTAGTGGTCAGAGCACGTAGGCCAGTTACGCTAACACCCTAGGAGAGATAGTGTCCCGGAGGAGTCACCTATTCTGCGGGCCGAAGTAGCATCCCAGAGGACCCGTCTACCTGGCGGGCCAAGGTAGCATCCGGGAGGAACCGTCTACGTGGTAGAAGGGGAGTCTTCGTAGCAGAGCACTTAAAGCTCCCTTGTGGAGATAGTGTTCTGGAGGATTCGCCTATCCCCCCGGGTGAGTCCTTGTGCCGGAGCACTCGGAGCGCGTCAAGGTAGCATTCCAGAAGAGCCGTCTACCCAAGGGGCCGAGATAACATCCCGGAGGAGCCGTCTACCTAGCAGAAGGAGAGTTGAAAAACTCCCTGTCGGAGATATTGTCCCGCATGAGTCGCTTATCCCCGCAGGTGAGTAAAAACCCAAAAGTACCGCAATGACTAACTGCTCGGTTTACCTTCAAGGTCAACCGGATGGTTAGTTGGCACTTCAAACTTCCTTAGAATTTTCCAAAGATCCAAGATTACTCCACCGGCCAACCGGTTGGTTAACCTGTAAGCTTAGCTGGACGGTTAATCAGTACCTCACTTTTCAACACATTTCCCCAAAATCCTAGGGTTACCCATTGAACAACCAATAGTTAACTCACAAGATTAATCAGTCAGTTAATCAGTGACCAGTTCCTGTACAGGTATAAATTGGCCGGTTTAATCTTTTATACTGTGGTGCGCTTATGTGCATCCTCTGCTTGTGTGTCCTATCTAGGCTATAGTTTTCAAGCTCGAGTCATTTTTCTTCAGTACCTTTTGATCATCAGGGTAAACCAAAAAAAAACTAATAAATAAATAAACTCTTTCTGAAAGAGTCCAAAATATTTTCCTTTTCTCTCTTAGAGGGTAACGAGCTCTGGCATTAGGACCAATCCAGAGAATTCTCTCACATCCCAAGTCTTCCGAAGGCATCGCACTTAGTTTGCGTAGAAGTCAGGCTTCGGGCCTTCTCCTCTATCTTTAGGTTCTCTATGTGTCTTGATGATTTCATGGGAATTAATAAGGGTATCGATCAGACTGGCTGGATAAAGTGTATTTTTTGGCCACATCGCCTTTTTGCGATTAGTACATCCGTTTGATCATCTGGCAAAATGTTAAGCTGCGGTTGCAGGGAGCACCAAGTGTCACATGATGACGAGGCACTTTCAACTATAAATAGTTGACTTAAGTAGTCAATGTCACATCAATTTTAATAATTCCACTTTCCCATTTAGAATATTAGAGCCAGAGGATTCTAGAGAGAGAAACAACCAAAGCATTAGATGCAGACATTGGACGTAAGCATTGGACATATGTCAATACTGTTAGCCCTCTAACTTTGTCCAAAGTTGCCTTGGTTCCTGCCATTGCTCTTATTTTTGCTCTGTCCTCTATCATCATATTAGTCATCTGACTCGGACCGTGCTCTTTCTGCCACACCAACTATATTGCGTATCCACTTCCTTGGCATCATTACTTCTATTTTTTCCCCTTAACTAATGTACCTTATCCTTTTCTTTAATTTTGGTTTTCCTTAGGATAGGAAGTATAGACAAGGAGCGGAAGCATCACTCGTGGATTTTGAGACCTATACTATTGCCGTGGATATGATTCTAGATTTTTTATAAGGTAATTGATGACATGTTGGTAGGAGATTTTGCGCCCATGTATGGAATGAGCGCATGACATGTTACAATCGAGCATTGCATCTTAAGTTTGGTATTATCCATGTAAGCAACAGTGTACTTGGTAAAAAAAAAGTCTAATTTTTCTTAAGTTTCATACCAAATTATGCTCACAATTTTTTATATACCTCCGTCAGTATAGTTTATTAAACAAGTGTCTTTCTGTCACAATAATATGGATGTGAATGTAAACGGCATGAAGATGCCAGAATTAGTGTTGATGATATGCATAGCTACTCTTGTGGCGGATCTTGATAATAGTGTGAATGCATGGGGTCCTTTTAGTGTTTAAACAAATTTTTATAGGGTTTATGATTGTTAGCAAAACTACTTGTATGAGAGTCTATCATTGATTTTAACAATTTTCTTGATTCTCCATGAATTATGGTAGGTTGATGAATGAGATTTAAGTATTACGCTTGGATCCAGGCTCTAGTAGCTATAACTCAGCAATTTGTGTAGCCCCCCGTTTTGTAAATGATTGAAAAATGAAAAGAAGATACCTACGGTGGCAAGCGGTGGCGCCCATAGTTATGAATACCGTACCGGAGTGCGTACTGTTTTCTCCATGAAACAGTACGTACCGTCTCAAGATTTTCATCAACAATATCTATTTGTATTATTTATTCACTGGCGAACTAACAATATATACATATATATTTTCACTTACAGCTCCTTTAAAATAAACTGTTTATCTTATAGAGCTTGATTTACCATAATTTTCAAATAAGCTAGTTTGTTAAATAATAATGTCTTTGGGTTCAAGAATAAGTTGTTTTTGTGTGTGTGCATGTGTGTGCGCGAGCGGGTGTGTGTAAAGTAATACATCATATAGATGAAAGAATATGATCGAAGTTTATATGTATGATGTGATCAAAGATAAGTGAATATTGAAAACTTATCAAGAATGATTCTACATATTGTAATAAATTTTATGAGCAGGAGACTACAGATGTTTTGATTAGTATAATAGAACTTAGAGTGTCTTTATATTTAGTTTCTATATGGTCAATTTAGAAATTAAAATAAATTTGTTACTTTTACATTTTCTAAAGAAACCGGTACAAAACACAATATCTTGTCCGGTACGCAGTTTTCAGCCGGTATCACCAATACCGGCCGGTACCGAGGGTATTTTGACCGGTATAAAATTTAAGGGATACCGTACCAGTAAAAGAAAAAAACGGTACATGCCGGCCCGTCCGGTACGATATTGATAACTATGGTGGCAACACCATTGAGATCATCTTATTCTCATTATTAATAACATATCGATGTGCCTGGATGGTGCCACAGGCTAAAGTCTATTTCTATGCAATTTAAAAAAGCCAAAAAAGGCGGTTAGTAAGGTTGCAATTGCTGTTTTAATATTTTTCACAGAGTAATTATTAACAATGGAAGCGCCTATGAACACCAGCTTAGATAACCCGCACTAGTATAGCAAACAATAGAAGGTTGATAAGAGGAGAGCAATGGAGGCATTTGACTGCCATAGAAACAAATAATTGAGTTGTGCCTTAATTTTGAATAATTGAATTGTATAACAAGCGGATTGAATTTTACAGTTAGGGATTGGCATTGTGGCAGTGGTGGTCGCCGGTGTAGAGGCTGATTGAGGCAGCGATGGCTGATCTCGCCGGAGATGATGTGGCTTGGTAGTGGTACATAGGTAATTTGTGATGGTGGGTCGTCAGTGTAGAGGCTGGCCGGCGACGGTGATTGGGGATGGGGATTGGCCAATATCCGGCAGGTGTGGTTAGGCTGATCTGACGAGAGAGAGGATGAGGAGAGAGAGGAAAAGAAAAAGAGAAAAAAAAATATGTAAGTTAGACCAAAACGACGCAGTTTTGATCGCTAGCCTTAGGCAACTTGTCTAAGGCTAGCAACATACTTGCTTTTTCCTATATATATATATATATATATATATATATATATATATATATATATATATATATATATATATATATATATATATATATATATATTCTCTCTAGTTGTCTCGTAATAAAAGTAAGCAGAAGGCTGTTATTGTAGCTTTCTTATTTAAGTGCTCGTTAGCAAAGAGAGACTGTTGAAGTCTGGGTAAAGTCATCCACGACCTTGAGGGCCACAGTCTTATCTCCAAGGGGGCTCTTAGGGACAGTCATCACACCCCTTAGTCTATTCCTCAAATTTGCAACAAAAAATGCTACATTATTTTCTACAATAACATAATATTAACCTACCTGATTTCCTACAATTTTTTTTTTTAACTCTAGTCCAAGATTTTGTCCTTAAAAAAGACAGCCATAATCTTGAAGACTTTTTTTAAAGGAGGATTGAAAAAAAAGGAAAGAGAAAACTTTTAGGGAAGAAAGTGGGAATTTGAGAAAGACAAGAGCAAAGAAGAAACATGGGAGGAAAAATAGAGCTCGGAGAGGAGAAAGAAAGAAAAAGAAAAGAAGAAAAATTTGAAAAAAAAACGTAGGGATAATCCCTCTTCCTCTTGAATGAATTTTAATGGGTAAATTGTGTGTGTGTGATCAGCGAGATGGGAAGTTGTATGTGCATTGATGAGTGCACTCGTGTGTGTTTGGATTGAAGGGGGCCATGAGGTGAGTGAATTTATCGGTGGATTTTGGCATATAGGTTAGTGTTCATGGATTGTATGCTTAAGCGTATGGAAGAGGGCAGTGGGTGTCACCGTGTGAGTTCGAGTATGTGCAGGTGGGTAGTGTGTGTTTGAAGTGTGCAATATGTTTCGGGTGTGGGTGTTAATGAATAATGATGTAAGTATAATCTGTGTATTAGATGTGTGTAAGAAGTTAATTAGGATGTATTTAGATGGTTAAAAGTGTGGTAGTGTGTGTTTGGGAGTGGTGTGTGTGAAAACGGGTGTAGCAGTGAGGTTGAAAATGAGTGTGTGTGCGTGAAGGTGTAGTGGTGTGTGTAATGATTTGAATAGTAACCTTTATTGTCGCTAAAAATGAAAAAAAACAATTGGGCAGTTTTTAATCCCATTTTTTATAAATAGTTAGGGCCAAAATTTAACAAAATGCAAAAATGCAACCCCCAATAGTTTTACGAAGCGTACGCTCTGGAATTATTGGGGAATTTTTTATGTCCGCAAAGGGGCTAAATTAGGGTATCGATTATGAGAAATTGTTGATTTAGTTAGCATACCAAACCAAGTTATTTTAATTTAAAAATTTTAGAAAAATCTTTTTTACTGATATATTTCATATTCTAAAATTTTGTGCCATTTCAAGGCTGATAGGTATTTTTTGCAAAACTGGCCTTTTAGCGCTCGATCGGGACACCGGTTCAAGATTTTCGGGCGAAAATTTTCTAAAATATTTTTACCTCAAAAATGACTTCAAGATGCTAAAAATAGTGTTTTAAGATGTTTTTGAGATTTTTCTAGAGCTGGGAACCCCCAAAGGGGTATTTTGATAATTTTACCTATGAAAGATATTTTGAGGTAAATTCATATACAATAAGGTTGTTTGAGTGATTTAACTTATAGAAAGGCTATTTCGGTGATTTAAGTATGAGAGGTGTATTTTAAAAATTTTACTTATAAAGTGTGTTTTTGGGTAAATTCACACACATGAAGGTTAGTTTGGTGACTTTGTTACGGGAAGTCTGTTTTGGTGTCCGAGAAGGGAATTTTGATAATATTATATACCCGATGAGGGAGGTTCATTTTGGAAGTACGTGTGATTCTGTATTAAGTTATAATATTGTACTGTAGGTTGTGTTCTAATGATTCGAACATTCCGTTTAGGTTAAGACTAAAGACTTTCAGTTAGAATAATTTAGTTGCTGATCCAGGTAAGGGTTTCTATCTGAAATCTGGCTAAGGACTTTCGTCCGATCCCTTATTTTGATCACTCATACTCGTAAGTACGCTTTGATTTACTTATGACTAATGTGGAAAGCTGAATTAAGTATTGATATCAGCATGTTATTGCCCAGAAAACCCCTATATTGAACTTGAATATATTATTTAGAAATCTTGATGATGCTCGCCTATTGTTGCTTGCTGAGCAAATTTGATAATTGTTTATATCCGTTCTTTTGAATTGTTATGCATAAATTCGATAATTATTCACAATTGTATTTGCTGGTGGTATTTTTTTCTGGAATTCTGAGTAATGACTTATATCACCATGTTTATTGTTATTGAAACCCGAATTGATTTCAGTGATTTGAGCTCATGTTAATGCTCATTGATATTGTTGATTTTTGTGTTGATCTGGGTATCCGTACTGTGGGGAGACGTTATAAGGCTGGTTTGAATCTTACATAGTATGCAGGCTAATACCCAGTGGGACTAGTAATTATATACCGATACATCATCCATGTGTACATTACTGGCTTTGCCTGAGTGGCATCACAACCACCTAGGATCAACGTGTTTTTTGATTTCATCTGCACCATATCTTGCCCTGACTGTTACGGAAATGACTGTCTCAAATGGTTTGCGCTTGTTTTGATATCTTTTGAAAAATCATCATTGTGTTTTGAAATGATGGCTTTGAAGATAATCTTTTATTAATCGTTTTGGTAATCGTCATGATTGCTATTGTTTATTTTGGTATCTATTTATGATGAATTTTGATCATTTTGAAAATCAGTAAGTTTTTTTGATCGTTTGAAAATCATTTCGGTTGGATTCTTTGGAATCATTTTGTAATTCTTTTATTAGTCCTTGTACGACCTTACTGAGCTGTCCAAAGCTCACACTTCGTTTGATTCCCTTCTGCAGGTGATGATAAGCCATAGCATATTCAGGAATGGGTTAAAGTTATGTAAGATTCTGGTGAGCCCACCACTACTGTGTAGTGAGACCCCTGCGTGAGTCGATACTGTCAACTTGTTCTATAAGGACTTGAGTTTGTAAAGAACCTAGGTTTTAATAGTTTAAGTTTAGGCAGTTTTGTAATCTTGTATTTGAGAAATTTTAGTTGATATCGGATTAAATGTTTTGAAGTATATGTTGGTAAGCAGGATTTGACAAGTTTGATGTGGTGTGGTAGGTTAACATCCCAGGAGTTCACGGCGACGGAGCCCGAATTCTGGGGATGTAACACTTTGTTTGCAAAATATGTAAACATACACATGATTTAATCAGATGAATTTTTTTGAAGTACTTTTAATGCATATGTTTTCTTGATAAATCGTTTGATGAGAATTTGAATTAAAAATGCTATGGACTGTTGTGTGAGTAATTGATTTAAACTAGGTATGTTGATTAAGATAGTAAATTTGACTTGGTTGTTGTACCCCATATCCAGCGAAGAAAAGTTGGATTTCGGGCCCTGATCAACGAGGCTTGTACATAGTATTGTTACTCATGGTTCGCCCTAGCATCCACAAAATTAATTATCCCAGGTGTAAGAGGGATATCAGGCCCTAGTCAGGGGTGCTTGTATGCTGACTGTAGCACACCTAAATTGTGTTTATCTCTGACAGATGCAAATCAATTTTTCTTGATGTTATACTTCTTTTGAGAACTGTTTGTGCAAGCGTGTGTATATATATGTGTGTCTGTGTATATAAATAACGATGAACATTTTGGTGATAACAATATTCATTTCTGAGTTGAATAAGAAAAATCATGGCATATTTTTTTTTCCCCTGAAATCCTATTTTAGGAACATGGTTGCTGCTTACTTGCCCCCAGCTCACTCTTTTTTAAATGTTTTTCAGGTGACTACTTAAATGAACATGATATCCATTAGGGAAACGAGGACAGAGTCTCAGGAGATGGTCGTTAGGGATTTAAGCTCTCTTAGAGCAATTGTTAACCTTTGGACGATATTGTAGTACTGTTTTCACGTTCTAAGAATTGGTTGGATCATAGATCTCTGTAAAGTTTTAATTTTTTTTTAGTAAGTTGAATATTGTGCATGTATGGGAGACGTAATTTTTGATAATCCATAATAATGATCTTCGTAACACTTTAAATGTTTTAGGCTTAGTAGTGGTTATAAGTTTTTGAGTACATGTTGTAGTAGGCCTGGCAGAGCCCTAGTGAAGGCTTAGTGGGTCTATGGCCAGTCACGGGCCTAACTCATGGGCTCACTCGTGGGTTTGGATCGTGGCAAAATTGGTATCAGAGCATTACGCTCTGAGGATATTAGAGTCTAAAAAATGATTCTGTTGGTTAGATTATAGAACTCTAAGTGATAATCCAAGTTCTGTTGCATCAAGTAATTTTTAAAGTTGGTTTAGGCTACGATTAGTGATTGTGACTTACATTTTGAAATATATATACTATTAGGAGAACTTACTTCGTTTGGGTGAAGCTAGATTATATTGGTTTGGAGAATGTTTCTAGTTGTCGAAGCTGGATAAAAGTGTAGAGGCTTTAGAACTTTTGGAAGGTTATGCGATCTCTTGAAGTTCTACAAGTGTTAGAGCGTAAGTGATGACCTAGTATATTCAGGTTTAGCATAAAGATTTGAACGAGAGTTATGATGTTAATATTTGTCGGTGAAAAATTTTGGGCGGAGGTTAGGCACTGCTCAGATATTGTGTTGGTTGCTATATACCTGAGTTACGTAGCGAGATTTAGTGTTTGGACATTATAAGTAATATGAAATTCGAGGCCAAATTTCTTTTGACGGTGAAAGGATGTAATATCCTAGTCTCACACTTGTCTTAGTGTTGATCTTGATGAATATACTTGACACTAAGAAATGTGTTCACTTGGTGAGACTTCACGGTTTAACGATGATTTAGTTGTATAAATAAAGAAATGTGGAGATATCAATTATAGCTTGGCTGATTTGATTTAAGAGCATTAATGTTAGGAGTATTTTCGTTGGTAGATTAAAGTGAGTTAAAAGTGAAGTGTTACGACGGAGGATGAGATTAGACATGATTAAGAGCACTAAGAACATTCTCCGGAAGAACCATGCAGTCGAAGAGGCCGCGTGGGAGCACGAAGACAATGTCAAAGCAAATAACCTCACCTGTTTCAATCCTGAGGTACGTAAATTTGGTGGACCAAATTCTTTTAAAGGTGGGAAAAATGTAACACCCCAAATTTTTTTCTCGCGGACCGAACTCTTATGCGTCAAAATTTTTTATTATTCCTCACTTTAGGTCAAAAACTTGTAGTCTTTTAAAGGAATGTGGGTGAGACGAGAAAATAGCTAAGTGCGAGGGGTTCTTTAGAAATTTCCAACCTAGGGCAACCATATATAAAAGGAGCCTTGAGAGGGTAGCCATCATAGCAATCTGCTAGCCCCTGTTTCACATGGAAAAAGTGAGGGAGAGAGAGAGAGAGAGAGGGAGGAGAAAACCAAGCAAGGGCAAGGGAGAATCAAGGTAAAAAAAATTCCTAGGTCTTCTCTTTAATTTTAATCAGGAGTTGAATGTTTTAGATAGGTTTTTGGTGTGTGTATTGGGTACTTTTTGGTGTGTGTTTGACAAGGAGTAAATCTGTGCAATGGCTGCCATGTGGTGGCTGGCATCTGGGGAAGTTAGATGCTTGATTTGGGCAATGATGGAGGGAAGAAGGGGCTGCCCATTGCAGCCGTGATGGTGTGTTTGTGAGTGAGTGGTGGTGGATGAAATTGGGGGCCAAAGATGAAAGAACGAGGCTGCCGTGTAAGCGCATTAGTGTTGCATCATGCGAGTAACGACATGGAAGGGTAAGGGTTACTGTGATGGACATCCATGATGCTGTGTCATGTGTCGGTGTGTGTGTGTGTGTGTGTGTGTGTGTGTGTGTGTGTGTGTGTTTATGTGATGTTTAGGTGGGTGTAGAAGTGAAAAAAGGGTAGGGGAAGGGGACATCCATGGTGAGCAACCATGGTGCTATGTCGAGGGTGTGTTCATGTGGGTGTAGAAGTGGAAAAAGGGAGGGGGGAAGGGGCAGCGATGGTGCTGGCTTGTATGGGCGATTTGTGTGATGTTTATGAGGGTGAAAAGGTGGAAAAAGGGAAAGGGAAGGGGAAGGGGGCTGCCATGGTGGGCAGTGATGGTACTGTGTCATGGGTGTGTTCATGCGGTGTTTAGGTGAGTGTGGAAGTGGAAAAAGGGAGGAGGAAGGGGCTACCATGGTGCTAGGGGTTGGTGGTGGCTTGAAGTGGTGGAAAGAGAGAAAAAGGGAGAGGTTGCCATGGCAGCCATGGTGGCCGTGGGGCGGCCATGGCAAGGAGTGGTTGTGTTGATAAGGGAGAAGACGGGGACTAAAAATTAGGATTAGGCTTAATTTGGTGGGAAAAATTATGAGAGAGAATAAAAATTAGGGTTAGGGCTAAGTTGATGGGGATGATGATGAATAGTAAAAGCTCGGTGAGTTTTCATTGTTTTATATTTTTGAGGCTATTTAGAGATAGAAATAGGCACACTGTAAAACTAAAACTCCCATTATTTTCGGAAAATCTTCGACGTGGAATTTTTTGAGATTTTTCCAAGCATGAAAAAGACCAAAAATGATTTGATTTTCAAAGCAGGTTTTTGAATTATTTGGTATAGTAGACAAACTTATTTTTAGTCAAACATTTCACAATAATCTGAACTTACTGAGACTAAGTGTCTGAAATTTTGTGACATTCCGGTGCCGTTTGATATATTTTAACATAGGCTTAACGCTCAGATTAAGGCACGGAATAGAGTTCCGAAAGGAAAATTCCCAAAAAGGCAATTTTTATCCAAAAAAAATTGCCTAGTCATCTAAAAAGATGTTTTGGGTAAATTATGGGTGTGTAATGGTACGTTAGGTATTGGGAATAAATTGGTAATTTTACACAAGTCTAGGGGTAGTTTGGTAATTTCACTCGCTCAGGAAAATTTAGCACCTAGGCGTAATTGAAGGGCAACAAATAACATGCCGACCATTTATCGTTTATGTTCTGATAGAGAAGAGCTAGGGCAGACTCGGGAACAAAAACCGTCTAGCTATCCAGATAAGTATTCCTGTCATGTTCCTCCGTATACTCTGTTTGCAAAATATATGTAAATGTGATTATAATTTAATCAAATGAAAGTTTTTTGAAGTACTTTTACTGCATATGTTTTCTTGATAAATTGTTTGATGAGAGTTTGAGTTAAAAATGCCATGGGGTGTTGTGTGAATAATTGATTTAAACTCGGTACATGTTGAATGGAATGATAAATTTGACTTGCTTGCTGTGCCCGATATTCAACGGCGGAAAGTTAAGGGCCCGTACGCTTACGAGATTTTTTTCTGTATTCTATATTATGTTTTTGGTTTCCAGAATTTAGTATTCAGTTCTAAAATCGTATTGTGTACTTTTACTTTTTTCCGTATCTAGTTTTTCAATTTTTTCTGTACGTTTATCATTTTCATTTTCGTTTTTACCAACTTTTTTCTGAAATAATTCATTAATGGACCCCACTATTTCCATTTCTAGGAAGACCCAGTGAAATGGGTGGTCTAGTTTGGTGAGTGTTTGTTGAAACAGGGTGGTAGATATGAGGGAGAAGAGGTGGTATTCTGATTAGGAGAATACAGTTCGAGGAAAAAGGTGAAAACACCCTTTGGGTGTTTTCAGCTTTTTTGACACTATTTGGAAATTTTATCCAAAACGGAACCGAAAAAACGTAAACATACATGAAAAGAGGCATCTTTTTCATCATCATTACAAAAATGAAAACTGAAAAACGTAAACGTACAGCCCCTAAATTTTGGGCTCTGATCAACGGGGGTCGGGCCCTACTCAGGGGGGCTTGTACGCTGAGTGTAGCACACCTAAATTGTGTTTATCTATGATAGATGCAAATAATTGTTTTTTGATGTTATACTTCATTTGAGAACCTTTATTCAAGCATCATTGATGAACATTTTGGTGATAGCAATATTCATTTCTGAGTTGAATAAGAAAAATCATGGCATGTTTTTTTTTTTAATCCTCAAACGTATTTTAGGAACATAGTTTGGGTGCTTACTAGGCCCCCCAGCTCACTCTTCTGTAAAATGTTTTCAAGTGACTACTTAAATGAACCTGACATCCATGAGGGTAACGAGGATGGAGTCCCCTCTTAGAGAAATTGTTAACCTTTGAATGATACGGGGGTACTGTTTTCATCTGAGAATTGGTTAGAGCATAGATTTCTTTAAAGTTTTAATTATTTTTGTTAGTTGAATATTGTGGATGTATGGGAGACGTAGTTTGAGATAATCCATAGGTATGATCTTGGTGACACTGTAAATGGTTTAAACTTAGTACTGGTAATAAGTTTTTGAGTACATGTTGTAGCAAGACTGGCAGAGCCCTAGTGAAGGCTTAATGAGTCTGCAGCCGATCATAGGCCTGTCTCATGGGCTCACCCGTGGCTTCGAGCCGTGACAGGCTCTGCCTTCGACTGTACTCACAAGCTTGCAATCAAGGCTAGAATTCTTTGGTTCCTGGCCTATGTTGGGGTACGCCGACACTGAAGTGTTCATGACACCACACTTGAGAACGAAGACAAATAGGTGAAGTATGGTCAAAATTTATTATGCAGTGACTAATAAAAAATTATTAAAAAAGAAATTAAATGGGGTTATACGAATACCTACAACAATGACAGAAATGCACATATATCTTCTAGTTAGGCCTCATTACCTTGTGCGGAGTGCGATACAAGTATGTAAGTGTGGCTGCACCCGAAGCATACTCACCAACCTCTTGCAAGTTACCCAATAGAGCAAATACTTCACGTGGACTGTGTTCTTCGTCATCATTGGGAATAGAATGGCCCCCACCACCCACAGCAAGAAAACGTTTGTGTGTAAAATCAGCATCCTTCCGTGAAGTCTTCTGGCGAAGCCTCGAAAGTTTCTCTCAACTATTTCAACTTTATTCCACCATGCCCAAACTAGTCCTTGGGTATCGGACTGAAGAAATCCATAGCGAATCTCTTATCTTTTGGTCCAATCTTACCAGAATTAACCGGCCGTTCCGTCATGAGTAACCCTAAGATGTACCCTATATCTTTTAAGGTTACTATCATCTCTCCAATAGGAAAGTGAAACGTATTCATTCCACTTCTCCACCATTCAACAAGGGCACATATTAAGGTCCAATCATGTTGCAGAAAAATATTCTCATAGGTAAAAATCCCAAAGCCCATTCCACACAAAAGTTTTTCTGTAGATTGTTCAATCTCCACTCTCCAAAATGTTCGGTTACTTCTACTGAATTAAGTTTTCCTCTTTTCTATGAATTAACAAAGCATATTAAGCAAAATATACAATGTTCATAATTGAAAGTAAATGAATAATCAAAAAATTAGTATCTTACTTGTCCATTCCAATTTGATGTACTAATATGGTTTGCTTGGTCATACAAGATGGAGCTATCTTCATGTTCAGGGTTAAAAGCCATTTTTTGACTGAAACTATGCAAATACATCAAGTTCTGAAATTTCCATCAAACGCTGGCAAATCTAGATTTGCCTGCGCTAGCACATGCATAATACATCATCACACACGCACGCACACATCTATTCAAACACTAGATAGAATCAAAATCATGTGTGATACTCATAAACTCAAGATGATACACAGATGAAGTATTGGTTTATGAACTTACGTGATTAATTGTACGATTTAAGGAATTCTTTGGAAGATTCAAGAGATTGAGGACACAAAAAATGCAGATCTACTTACTAGCGCTGCTGGAAAGATAATGAAGAAGGAAGAAGACTTTCAAAATTAGGGGTCCCCATATTTATATATCGCGTCTGAAATATTATCTAGTGGACAAATAATAGTTTGGATAAAGACAACCTTCCTCATTGTCCGCCAGATAATGTAGCGGATGGTGAAAAAGGTCATCCGCTACATAATGTAGTGGACGACTTTTGGCTGATAACAATTTAAATCAAAAGTCGTCCCCTACATTATGCAGCGGACGGGCACTGTTCTACTAAAAGGACGGGGATCTGGGGCATTTTGAACAAAATGACAGTCTACTACATTGTGTAACGGAGAACTTTTTTTTTCAAAAGAAACTAGATGTGGGCCATTCGTTCTTTAAGGATGGACAGCTAGATCGCGGAGGCCTGTTTATCTAAAGGATAGTTCCTTTAAAAAAAGTCATCGGTTATTATGTAGCGGACGATCATTTTGTCTAAAATGCCTCAGATCCTCGTCCTTTTTGTGGAACAGTGCCCGTTCGCTACATATGTAACAAACGAATTTTAATTTGACAACATGTCAGGCCAAAAGTCGTCCGCTACGTTATGTAGCAGACGATGTAGCGGACAACCTTTTTCTGCCACCTTTCAAATCTGTCCCTCACTGTCCGCTACATTATCCGGCGTACTGTGAGGCAGTCTGTGTTTATCTAACCTCTTACTCGTCCGCTAGATAATGTATTAGACGTGTATTATAAATACGAGATCTACTTCCTAGAGTCGCTGGGAAGGTAGTGAAGAAGGAGGAAGACTTACGAAATTAGGGGTCCTGTACTTATCTATCCCATCTGCTACATTATGTAGCCGACAAGTAAGAGGTTGGATAAAAAGAAACTGCCTCACTGTCAGCCTGATAATGTAGCGGACGTGAGAGGACAGATATGAAAGGTGGAAGAAAAAGGTTGTCCACTACATAATGTAGCAGACGATTTTTAACCTGACATGTTGTCAAATCAAAAGTTGTCCGCTATATTATGTAACAGAAAGACACGGTTCTACAAAAAGGATGGCGATCTGAGGACATTTTGGACAAAATGACCGTTATGTAGCGGACAATTTTTTTTCTTTTTGGAACTAGATCTGATTCTTTCATCCCTTATAATGAATGCCAGATCGTGCGGGCGACATACCTGAAGTTTCCTACGGGAGCAATAAATTCTGCCCATCCCCCCTACACACACACATCATATATATATATAATCTAATCTGTTTTGCCTAAATTGTTCAATTTGTCTGTCTATGTCTATGATTTGTTCTAAATTCGCTATAGGTGCAGGTGGATTTCTAAATAATCTTAAAACTCTGTTTCCAACTGTATTTTCATTTTGTCTTCTTGTTTCTGTGGCTAATACTTCCGTCCTATTTATGTCTTCCATATTGCCTCTTCCTAAAATATTACTACTATTTCTTATCATAGACTAAGAATTTCGATGCTTCTTGTGTTTTAGAATTTTTACGTTTATCTATTTTAATATTATTAACTTATTACATAATTGCTCTGTGTCTGGGCTAATTTCTTTTTCTTTTTTATTTAGTATACTTTGTTCTAACTTTTCAATTTTTTCTAAGCAGGTGATTAATAACAGTATGATAATGTTATTTTGTTTTCTAGATATTATTAGGTTTGGGGTTCCTAAACTGTTTCTTGATAAGCCTTCTGGTGGAGTTATAAATTTGTTACTTTCAAGGAAGGCTTTCTTATAGTCTAAATTTGCTTCGTATTCTTTAGAGCTACTCATTTATATTCTATTCCTTGTATGTTAAAATATTATCTTAAATTGTTTTCTATCTGAACATTCTGTTTTTCTATATTTTGTATTTTTTGTTTACATTCTTTTAGTTCCTGTTTAATTTCGTCAAGTTGTCTATTTATGGATTCTAAGCTTGTATTATTTTTAGATTTTTCTAAGCTTGTTTGTAACATGCTTTTTAGATAGACTAAATTTTCTCTAATAATTTTAAGATTATTTTGATCTGTCTGTAGATTTAGATATTCAATATTTTTTGTGGACATCATCCCATGGATAATCATTATCGTTTTCATTTTAATTTAAATAATCATCATAGATGTCTTCTTGACTGTCATAAATAGTTAATTGTGTAGTGGTATTGTCATAATAGTCTTCATTGTATATATCTTCTTCATTTTCATATGTATCTTCAACTTGTAGAGTGTTCATATTATTAATTATGTCTGTAAGTACTCCTAAATTTTCCAAGGTTGTTTCCTCTTTTCTTTGTCTAATTCTACGATGGAACTCACTATAATAAAGTGTGTTGTTTTGTTGGTCTTTTAGATGTATATAAAAGCCAATAAGGTGTTGAAAGAATATATCAAAGTCTTCTAATAACGAGTCTAAATTCAAAAAATATCTAATATAGAAGGATAAAGGGTTGTATAAAAGGGTAATACAGTTTGTATCTATATAATGTTTTATTCTGCTATTTGTAAAATTGATTGTTTTCTAAAGCAGTAAAGAATTTGTTAAAGGTATCTAAAAGGTCTGAAGTTGTCTGTTGATCTAGATTAAAGTCATTAATCGTGTCTTCAAAATTGAAGGGTTCTTGGTGGGGTTCAAGATCTAGATTTCTACTACGATCCATTAATTTTAACTTGGTCTATGTATACTATCATAGTTGTCTACACTATCTCTATAAGCTCTCTGATTATCTTGTCTAAGTTGTCTTAATTCCGAAGCTGAATGACCGTTTGTTCTTACAAGTTGTCTTATATATTCATCATGAGATTCATTGTCTAAATGAATTCTATAGTGTCTTAGAAGTTCTTCTAAATATTGGTTAAGCTGTAAAGAATCATTTTCTAAAAATAAATGCCCATATGTTTGTAACGGGTGGGGAACAGAACGTAATCTACCAGCATGCATAAGAAATTTAAGTCTAGTATTAACATAATTCATGCGATTTAAAGCTGTATAAAAACGATTAAATTGTATGGCGTTTTCTTCAGGAGTTGAAGAATAAGTAATAACATCTTGTGTATAATCACAATAAAAAGAGGGATTTGCAGGTCTGTTACTCATGATCTCTGATTTTAAAAGGGGTTACTTGCTCTGGGTTACTCAGTACTTCTCCTTTACTTGTAAAATATCTCATCAAAAGCCAAGGATTTATGGCTCTGATACCAAAATAGGGGGGGGGGGGGGGGGTTTGGCCGAAAAAACACCAAGTCTCCTAGTAAGGTAAAAGGCGTTGTTGCACCAATCGTCAACATCCAACTGGGGGGTGCCAGGCTAGGCCTTATTGACGTCTGGTTTCCAGTCGATATACCTTTTTTTAGACACAAAGGGTGTCCGATTAGACTACAAACTCCAGTTTTAGGAAAAAACTGAACATAGCAGAGATGAAAATAGCGGAATAGAGAGCAGATTTAGAGAAAAGATGGCAGAAACTGGAACAAAGAGAGAGTCTGATTTCATATTTGAAATTTCAAAATTTCAAGATATTGGGTAGACATTTACCTAGCTCTAAATCTCTGGATGCCGGGTTGAACAGACAAAGTTTTCTTTTCGAGAAAAACTCAGGACATGCGTTAGTCTTGCGGGTTTTCAACGCCATCACTCGACAACTAACCCTAAGTGACTCGCTCCCACTTTTGTTTAAAACCATTGGGAAAACCATGAGGGTTCTTTGAAAGCATAAGTGATTTAAAACTAGCTATTCGTCTGTGATAAGCATAATCTTTTTGAAAAACAAAATGGATAGAGTCTCTCGTTTTGTCAAGTAAATGCCATATGATCTCTAAGTCTTTTCTTTATTATCTACTCTTTGACATGTTAAGTTTTTGAGATATTTTCTTTTCAATTCATAGAAGACTTTTCACCACTGCGCGTGTTCACCCCAGAATAACTAAACTATGAGTGAGAACTAAGAAATCTTACTTGTTTATGATGCAAGGTAAGAGCGCCTTTGATGATTTCAGTCGTAGAGCATGAGCAAGAGAAAGAGAGAGAAGGTTTGAGAGCAAAGAGTGAAAGTTCTATTGATCTCAAGAGGAGCAGAGTCAGTAGCGTACTTACAATTGAAGAACCTAATGCCCTTATATAGGCAAAGTTAGGCACTGAGCGCCAACTACAATAATTTACATGTCTCTTTACAGCTGTCTTAAAACGCGTAATAAAAGAATCTAATAATTACATACGTTAAACAACTTTGAAAAAGTTGCGTTTAAAGTCAAAAGTAAAAGAAGATGATGTCTGCCAGTTGTCTTCTCATCAGCTTTCTTGCCGAAAGTTTATTTGTAATTTTGCATGCTTGCTTTTCTTGGTCTTGTCTTCATCTTCTTTCCAGGTGTCTTGTTTTTCTCTTCTATTGTTGGCTTCTTCTGTCCAAAGATGCTTTTCTACTAATGTTCTTCCTTTTGCTAATTTAGCCAAAAGTAGAAGTCTTTTCTCCTTTCTTTGTTTGTTGTCATGTTGTAGTCCTTGTGTGGTTTCTTTCTATGTAAACATTTATGTTTCTTTGTTATCTTTATTTTTGTCCTTTTCTGTGTTTGTGGAGGAGTCTGTTGATGCCGTGTCCTCTATGGTTTTCAGAAATTATCTGTCTTCTTCGCTTGTATTAGGTCCCTGAGCGAAGTCCATGTCTTGGAGAATATTTAAAAGAGCTTGCGTCGTTTGTGTTTTTATAGTATTGATCTTTAGCTGCTTCCTTGCTTCTTTGTGCATATTCCGTCTTTTTTCCGTTTTTTCCAAACAAACAGGGGTCTCAGGATTTGGGATGTCTTTACTGGCTACATGTAAGGCCAGACTAGCAGTTCTTTCTCCCGAACTAACAGGATTTTCAGAAGTTTTGAGGAAACTTCTAGCTGTCACAGGAATTGATATGTCTTTATTTGTAACCTGTACCACAGGACTAGCTATGCCTTTAACCCCGAACGTAGAGGGTTGTGTGGACTTGGATATTTTCAAAAGAGTGTTGTATTTTGCTTTTCAGTCCATGGATTCTAATTCGTAAACTTGTAATTGTGTTTTAAAAAGAGAAAGTTGTTGTTCTAAGTTTTGCTTATCTGCTGCTAATTTGTCTGTTGTTGTTTTTAACAGATTATAATGTTTGATTAAAACATCACAATTTTTGCAAAACTATGACCTAGAAGAAGAAGGAGGGACAAGTGTCTGTGTAAGTGTATGTACTGAAGAGGTAGTGCATTATGGACTAACAAAATAATTTACACCGTAGTGTGTTGTCATCAGTTTATGTGCCTCTTCATATGTCTATGTGCCTTTATACCAAGGTCTAGTGTGATTGCCAACACCATTAACCATGGCTTCAGGAAAATGCTTGTATATGCCGGGTTGTATTATCTTGTGTGGATTTAGACGTAGTTGTTTTACTAGTGTCTAAATTATATTTTTGTTTTATGCATTTAGTGCATGCTTCTGTAAGTCTTTTCTTTATTATCTGCTCTTTCACATGTTAAGTTTTTGAGATATTTTCTTTTCAATTCATAGAAGACTTTTCACCACTGAGCGTGTTCACCCCAGAATAAAGAAAAGACTTAGAGATCATATGGCATTTACTTGACAAAACGAGAGACTCTATCCATTTTGTTTTTCAAAAAGATTATGCTTACCACAGACGGATAGCTAGTTTTAAATCACTTACGCTTTCAAAGAACCCTCATGGTTTTCCAAATGGTTTTAAACAGAAGTGGGAGCGAGTCGCTTAGGGTTAGTTACCGAGTGATGGCGTTGAAAACCCGCAAGACTAACGCATGCCCTGAGTTTTTCCTGAAAAGAAAACTGTCTGTTCAACCCGACATCCAAAGATTTAGAGCTAGGTAAATGTCTACCCAGCATCCTGAAATTTTGAAATTTCAAATATGAAATCAGACTCTCTCTTTGTTCCAGTTTCTGCCATCTTTTTTCTAAATCTGCTCTCTATTCTGCTATTTTCATCTCTGCTATGTTCAATTTTTTCCTAAAACTGGAGTTTGTGGTCTAACCGGAGACCCTTTGTTTCTAAAAAAGGTATATCGGCTGGAAACCAGACGTCAATAAGGCCTAGCCTGGCACCCCCCAGTTTGGTGTTGACGATTGGTAGAACAACGCCTTTTACCTTACTAGGAGACTTAGTGTTTTTCCGGCCAAACCCCCCCCCCCATTTTGTATGTATATATATATATATATATATATATATATATATATATATATATATATATATATATATATATATATATATATATACACTGTGAACGGGGGGGCAAGGCTTACCGCTACTAAGATTAGCGGTGAGATAGGGAGTTGGAGATCTCCACCAGTGGGGGTGTGTGTGGGGGGGTGGAGAAATGGCTATTTCTCCACTACCCATCTAGTCGTCCACGTATAATTGTGGATGGCTCAGATGAGACTCCAACTCGCGTAACCACTATTATTTGTTGCAGTTAGGCCTTTTTTTTTCGAAAATACCCTTCGCAAACAAGAACTCAGGTATAATTCCTCCTAAACACTACTGTGAGAAGAAGTTAGCTGCTACAAACAGTAGTGGTTGGACAGAGAGAGGCTTCTTCTTCATTCTGCTATCCACATGGTAAAGACATTGGTTCATTCTGCTTCATTTATTTCTCACCTTTGTGTGCACACCAAGAAATCAAATCAACCATTTGAATCCAACATCAATGCCCAGACGCCAAGCATTGGAAAAACAATTACAATTGTTAACCTAATCTATATTGTTAATCTAATCTAGATCAATATAATTGGATTTGTAATTATAACTTTCAAGCTTAAATTTGGAATTAGTTGTGAGTTCACCATTACTGTTGGTCGTTGGCCATCATGGCGGTCATCGTCAATACCATCATGTAAACAGTGAATCCGTCACAAACCAACTACCCATCGAACCCATCACAAGCCAACCACCCCTATCGCATCCACCCACCAACCTGCTACTTATTGAAATCTAGAAAGATAGGAGAGAGAAGATAGAACCACCGCCCACAACCAACACCGTCGAGGAAATAGCCACCTACCACTGCCCACACCCCATGTTCATCTCAAATTGCCAATATCACAAAGATCTACACTAGATTGAGTCAAAACACTGAGATGGTGGTGGTTTTTACCTAGATTTGGAGTGGATCTCGATAGTGGCGACACCAATGGACGGCCTAAAGAACCGTCTGATGTAATGTCGATGCCAATGTGAGAAGAGAGGGAGAGAGAGGAGATGGAGAGGGAGAGAAAGTTTGGAACAGTTATTCGAAGGGAAGAAAAAGGGCGAAGGGGCAGAGATGGAAGAATTGGCAAAAGATACTAACTGCTATACTTTGTAGTGGTTACATGAAAAGCTTTGAAAAAAAAGTCTTCTCAACTGACCATTGCATGAAGTGGACGGCTAGATGGATGGTAGACAAATAGCTATTTCTCCACTTGTAGATAGGGATCAGCCCATATACACACACACACCCAAAAATATGGCTATAGCAGCTGTCAAAAACTGTTGCTATAGATTAAACAGCCACTCCCAAAACCTTTGCTAGCAGCCACCGACACACACACACACTACAAAAAATATGGCTATAGCAGCGGTCAAAAACTGTTGCTATAGATTAAACAGGAACTCCCAAAACCTTTGCTAGCGACCACCAATCGTTGCTATAAGCCTCGCTGCCGTACACATATAGCAGCGGTAATGCGCCTTTACTGTAGCAGTTAACCGTCACTATATTATTCCAAAATTTGCGCTTTAAGCCCTTCTATAGCAGCGGCCATACTAAATGACTGCGGTCCATAACCGTTGCTATAGTTAGCCACCTAAATTCAAATTTGAAATTATGGAAGCGGCTCGCCGTGCTGCTATAGCATTTTTAATATAATACATTTATTTTTTATTTACATGAAGCGAAACTTATGAGAGCGCACAGTGACCGCTGCTAAAGAGGTGCAATTTTTTTTTATAATTGTTGAATAGATATCAACTCAATTAAAGACCTATAACCAAATCCTCTAACATGTTAACAAAGTGACGTACTTACTCAACTTTCTCAACAAACCATAAAAATATCAAAGCCATGAATGTAAAATGTTATTGCATAAGACATTGTATAGTTACAAACAAAAGGAAGGTCGAACACAAAAACTTGTAAGAGTCTCGCCATATAATAAATCATCCTTTCTTGTACAATTTACGTTAACTAGAATAAATTTCACTAGAAAAACTTTCTAGGGGGACAAAAGGCCTACATATATAGCTGTTCAAAAGATGAAAGGCATCGCAATTTACAACATCAATCACTCCCATGTCAGTCACGCCTATTGCTCGATCTATTTGCATTTGCTTCCATATTAGCCTGGAACATAATCAAGCAACCATTAGTGTGAGATTCCATTGACTCCCGTGACGTTTTTTCAACTTCCTTAAGTTAATAGAAATGAAGCACCAAGTTTCTCAAAGTGAATGACCATAAAAATACCTAGAACGAAAGATACCAAGAGAGCACTATCTGAGACTTATATACAATGTCCATCAAAAGAATCCAATGATAAAGGCCAGCCATTCTTATTCTTGGACTTCTCAAAACTAAGTAATGCACAAGTTGAGATGCTGAGTTTAGCTAGTATGGTAGGACTTATATACTTGGCCTCCGTTAAGTACAACAAACCAACACACACAACCCGTTACCAACCACCAGTAGAACTACACCAAAAAAATAGTGAACACAAACATTCACTAGGTTTTTTGAAACTATTAACACCAGTGAGACTTGTCAGGTCCTAAATGCAAATGTAGTTTTAGGCCAAACAGGAGTCAAGAGAAGGACCAGCTAGCTCAACATTTTCTTGAGCTCTTTCCCAAATTGGAAGGTTGGAGGCTAGTTATAACACAAACCACATACATGTGTACATTGATGCCAGGACACATGAAAGCGGAGAAAAAAAAAGAATACAAAAATTGCAGCAGATAGTAGAAAGCCAAGTGCCGAATCTTTTTATTCATGGGTGGAGAGCCTCACCTTACAGCACATTGTGGACAACTTCAACAGAATTTCATGCAATGAATAAGGAGTTTCAGGAGAAAATCAAGTCAAGTCCAAAACATCTAAGTAATTGTGTGAATCATAGGTTTAGAATATGAGAAACAGAATCCCAGTTTCAAAGTAAAGATGGGTGAGCCACTGTTATAACTTATAGCATTGGCCTTTACCACTATCAACTAAACTGAAGAGAAAATATCTAATTTCTCTTCTTCAACCTTTCACAAAGAAGTGCAGCTGGAATTCACATATGCAATCATTATTTTATTGTGTGTACTTGAATAGAACCAGTACCAGGGTCTGTAAAACCGTTCCTTGAGATTCGTTCAAGAGCCTCTTGCATCTTTGCCCTTGGTGCCTTCATTTTATTCACTCCGGCCAGCTGCTTCTTAAGAGAACAAATTTCTTCTTGCTATTTTGCATAGTTGGAAGAACCCCACGTGTTCAAAATATTGGCCATGGGCCTATTGCCCTCACCCTACCATGCCGGTTTTACCCATATTAATCTTGGAAAGAATATCATTTGGACCGCTATCATCCTCGGGAAATGAGGCCTTCTGTTGGAGTCTTTTGATATCATCCTAAAATACAAACAAAAAAAAGTCATTATCAATGAAAGATTGAGACCGAAAGATAAAGATGGGAGGGCACCAAATGAAAATCGACAGCTTTAGTATGCCCTTTTGGGAGGACATCTCTTTTAAGTTTATTTGATTTGTGACTGACAATCCACATTGCGGTCTAACATTATGAGTCTCGAACTTCAAAACAACAATAAAATATGACTACGTTAGAGTTTAGTCCCAAAAAGCAGTATACTAATATATAACAAGGCACTAAAAGTGCGTACATATTCTTCCTCCTTTCGTAAACTAGATGTTCGGCCTAGTGACTACGTTCTTGTTATTTTGCTTTGCCTCTTCCTGCAATTTATGGCACATTAAATTAGTGGATATCAAATAAAAACATGAATTATGTAAATAAACTAAGTTTAGTAAATATATATACACACACACGCACACATAAATACACACACGGCCACACACACACGCACACACATATACACGCGTGTGTGTGTGTGTGGTATACGTATATGGTATATGTACGGGTGTCGATCCACATCTACAGGTGTATTTCTCCAACTCCTATCCTGCCGTCCACGTCACACGATGGATGGCCCAGATGCTACTTTTTTTCTGCAAAATTTTGCCTAACCGCCACAAAGAGTGGCAGTAGTAATTTTCCAATTGTGCCCTTCCATATTATGTTCTGTATATTCTCTCTTATTTTCTCTTTTCTCTTTTATGTGTCTTCTCCATGATTGAACCTTCACCGTGGCAGCCAATCACCACCCTGCCATTGAAGACCACTATCCCTCAGCCACCAGAATAGTCCTCACAGTCGATTAGCACTGTACCCATGGTCAACAACCTTTCACCCCCGGCACACCACCACCGCGCCACTGCCAAACACCACACACCCACGACCAACAATTACGGCAAAACACCACATTTACATACGTCCTCGCAACCATCATCTGTTCAACGATGATGAGCAATTTGAAGGTTCTAGTCCGCATTACTAATTTTTAATTTCATTTTATAATTACAATCTAAAGGTTTTAGTTTAACGTGGGGTCATGGTGATAGTAGCTGATCTTTGGCGGTTATGTGCGGTGGTGGAGGATATTGTAGGGTGGTTTCGATATTAGATGGTGGATGATGCAATGGTGATGTCAGTGTGGTGTATCGTTGTGTCACGGTTGTGTGATGGTCGCCTCACCGTGGTGCGAGGGCACCATCGGCATGATGTGAGGGTGGATTCACCTTTGTCGATGGAGTTATCGATGGTGGTGTTTGTGATGCTGGTGTCCTTTGAGAGATTTTGGAAAGGGAGAAAATGGTTAAAGTGTTCATAAGGAAAAGAAAGAGAGAAAGGGAAAAGGTGAGATGGTGTCGATCGATAGTGGGTGGGTGGGCAGTTAATGGCAATGGGGAGTGGTGGTGGTAAAGGGTGATGGTAGAGGTTGTGCTCATGGTAGGTGACGATGGAGAAGAGAGACTATAGCGGCACTTTGACCCATCTGCTACAAAGAAAAGGAGAGAATCAACACATGAGGTAGTGGGTATGAGAAAGAGAGGGAGAAAAGGTGACGTCTAACCGTTAGACAATATATGCTTGTCTTGGGGACGAAAGAGGAACATTTTGGGGACAATACTGTTACAAAGAGTAGCAGTCAACCTAGTTAGAGTAAGAAGAAAAAATAATCTGGGTCGTCCACTTTCACATGTGAACAGCCAAATGATAGTTGGAGAAATACTTATCTCTCCACCGGTAGATGTGGATCGGCACATCACGTCACGGCCTATATGGATATTCTCTTAACTCACCATGTGAACTTTTTAATTTTGACTTTTTAAAGCAATTTGAAATTACTTACATTTGTAATAATGATTTGAATATTCCTTTTTTCTCTCCCTCTTTCTCTTATTCAATTTGATTTGAATTCTTTTTTTTTCATTTGAAATTTAACCAGTGATATAGATTTTACATTTCTCCCTCTTCTATGTCAAGATGTTTCACTCAAAAATTTAATTTACATCTTTGTAATTTCATTAATTCCTAAATTTTGCCAAAAGTAATTCTCTGTATATTCCTTTTAATCTTAATGTTTTATATTATTGTTTAGAGAAACTCAATATTCTCCATCAGTTTTTCTCTCTAACTACCATAATCGCCTTCCTTTTATTTCATTATATTTAATCTTTTTTGTTGGTCTTGAGTAATACAAACCTCAACACGCTGATTTTTCTTCTTTATATTATCACTATATTGTTATTAGTGAAGAGAGTCTATTTCTATAACTTCATATGCTACCCTGAAAGCTAATAATTATTACACGAGTTCATTTGTAAGGGCAAAAATTGGTCGGAGAACTGATATAAAAAGGTGAAAATAAATTTTTAGTTTTTTTTGTCACTATAATCTTGTTACTCTTAATAGGCATACAATATAGATATCTCAATAAGCACCTTGATAGTTGTTACTTCCGTTTGTAATGTATGAGATCAAAAACTAGCTTAGAATGAACACTGCATTACAAAACACTATCTCACAATTTGACACGTCATTTCATCTCAATTATAACTTTTGCTTGCTCAGTACTTACTTTAGCTCATCTATATAAGTACATTTATTTGTACTAGTAGTTTTGCACATGCGTTGAACGTGTATATTTCCCATGGCATTTGCGAGGAATCATCGTCTATAAACTTAGAGAGACAAATTTACTTTATAACAATAATAGTCCGACGAGCTCTAAACTAAAATTGTTATTAGTAATAACACATATGTCAGTATTTTTCAACTTCTCAAATTATGTCTGCGCTACTTTTACTTTCAAAAAATCACCCTACTGCAGGTAAAACAAACTCAATCATGTTGTGCACACAAGTTTGCCTTCATTTCCAGATTTGCCAAATGATCTAGAAGTCAGTTCCCCTTTTTGTACACAATGACGCTACAAAGAGGGTGTATAGCAGAAGTATCATTAACAATGCATTCCAATGTTGATAACATCTTAACATTTGAAGATGCAAACGGTCTTGAATTCTAAATAGTAACTCTTATTTTGCCATAAAAAAAATGCTATGTAGGTTGTTTAACCATGGCCAAAGGAAACAAATAGTGTGGACCTAATTTTACAAATAAATTATCTAATGAATTAACCAAAAATATAAAATTGTAAAAACTCAATGGCATAAATAGCCATACTTGCTAGTTTTTGGACGGTGATGGGAATCTAGGTTTGAGGGGGGGGGGGATAAGATGAGACTTCCATTATTAATAACAGACCAAATTTCAACATTGTACACTAAAATATACACCAAATCCCCTTCGAGTTTCTAATGTTCGGAATGTATCAAATCAGTAAGTTAAACTATTTACTCGGTTGAAACAAGTCCAAGAGTGGACGGAGCTCAACAAACATTAGTTTTGTTAAAGCAATTATGTCTATAGTTTAAAATACATCTTGTAAACACTTGGAACCATTGTCACCATCTCTAATTGATCTATTAAATATGATGTCGCTCACATTTATTTTGAGCCATTAATATAGTCTTTCTTTTTTTTGCTTCTTTTAGTTCTCCCTATCTTTGGCAAAATATCCATCTTTCATTCTATATAACCACCATGGCACCACCAATCTGCCACCGCCATCCCTCAAGCGACACTAGCACACCACCATCATAATCACCACACTACAACACTTTTATCATAACCTGCTTTAACCACATCAATTTCTATAAAATGCTTGATCCCAACATCCCCTACCAGTCCACTGCCACCACCAATCCACCATTATGACCCCACCACTTTGTTATTGTTCGGCTAGACCTAAACCGCCAACATGTTTACAACCCACATTCCCACCTTCACTCTCTATCTTCAAGTTTATTATGTGAAGGTTTAACTTTGGAATTGATCGCAATCACTACTCGACAAATTAATTTAGCAACTCACTAATGCCATCATCAATATGCAAGTTACATCATCAAGAACCACCATTGATGAGAAATTCTTACATATATATTTAACATAAAAGCACTAGCCATGATGAATGTGTTAGAGATGAAGTAGAAAAATCCATTCTTTGCTTATAAAATTGCTCTTCCAAGATGGAAGGTTGGCAATGAAAGAGGCACGATGAGATGGTGATAGGTGAGCAACGACAGTGGTGATGGTTCAATCGAAGAGATGACATGTTGATTGGTAGGGTAACAGCAGTGGCAATAGTGTAATGTTAGGTTGATTGGTTGAGAGGAGGATTATAGTTGGATTCTCGTGTAGTGTTACGTTAGGTGGTGGCCATTGTGGAATTGGTAACTATGGTGGTGATATTGATCATAGAGAATCATGAGGCAAGAGAGAGAGACAAATAGAGGAAAAAGGAAAAGAGTATATTTAGACTAACTTGGTAAATTTGACTTGCCAGATTATCGTGCGATAAAAGAGATTGGATGGAAACGAGAGTGCCACATGGTGCATATTTTTTTATTATTGACACAAACACCCATAAAAAATGAACTTCTGTTAAGCCTTGTCCAATCCTCAACTTGTTTGGGATGAGAAAAGAATTTGAGTTACTGATTTAGTACGTCTTAAATATTAGGTAATCGAGCTAGAATTGGTGGCCATGTCCCACTCTGTCCTTTTGTCATCCAAATGTGGACCGGTGTTACCTACAGGCTAATATAGGATGTATCATCTTAGTTGGGACATAGTATCTAAAAAAGCTAATTCCAACATGTCCCAAGCCCATTAAGCATTATACATAAGCCTAATCGTTTGAGCCATAGGTGAACAGTCGTAAGGGGCGTTAACTGAATAGTAATCAAAATGCTTTCTACAAATCGGGCCCCCATAATGTCCTAAAAGCCACCTCTTGCATGCCCAAAGTCCATTAAGCGTCATGCTTAAGCTTAATCTCTCGAGCCATAGGTTAAGAGTCACCCTCCACAAGGTTAACGAAAATAGTACGAAGCTAGAGACATTTGTTTTGGTACTTTTCATGGTCTGTCGGTAAATATTACGAGAGGCATCCCGCTATTTGTAAAGATATTCAGAGACCCCATCCTCAAGCTAAAAAATAAGATTCTAAAGATTCTCCAATTACTGTCTAGCATCCTTCTTTTACGATCATCACCATGCCTGGTCCTTTGTAACAGTCTACTTCTAATAATAAAAAATGAGCTAAGGCAGGCACAAACATATGCAGAATATATATCTTGCTAAAAGTCACAGCTTGAAGTGTATAGAAACTGGTAATAATTAGTACCTAAATCAGCATATAGAATATAGAGGTGTTGGTGCCTCAAGGGTTAGATTCTTTTTGTTGATAGTTAGTTGTTCCTAATGCCAACAAAATCCATTCAACATTCTACTGGTGTAAATCTTTCGATCACTTTCTTCCTAAACAAAAATAAAAGTGAAGGATTTTGGCAAGAGAAAATAAACTTTTGAATGCTTTAACTTAACCTTAAACTTGAAGAGGGGAAGCTAATAAACCATTGCTAATGGTTGAAAAGCAACTGTTGTATATACCCTCTTTACCTAAGTCATGAAGAGAGTTAGTTCATGAGCTGGTACTTCAAAATTTGGCCAACTTATAGCAAGAACAATTTTATAAAATCGTAAATAGTATGTACAAATCCTTTACCGTGAACAAGCATGTAAGAACACAAGAAAAGGAAAATAAAGACAGTAGTTCTTTTAGATCATCCAAGCCAATACATTCACTGGCGTGTCATATATATAAATTATCAATACAAACTAAAGAAGTGGAAGATAATACTGGACATGCATAGCATAACCTTCTCATAGATGTTGTAAATCAATTTCGTACTTCTGCATGAAATCACGAAAATGAATTGGAAGAGATCTTCAAAAGTTCACCAACATAGCAATGAATCTAGGAAAGAGGTTCTAGTCCACCTTGGCCCAAACCTTAGAACAAGCTTAAAGCAGCAGTTCGTAAAAAATCAACAGTCACAATTTGGTGAAAACATTAAGAGATGTAAAATAAAATTGTAGGAGAGAAATTAAAAGGTGTATCAAGCTTTAAGTTCAGGAATAAACTGCATCGTAATGATATTTCAAGAAAAAGCATAACGAAGCTAATCTATATTTATCTATACTACTCACAAAAGTGTGGATAGGTGTAAATCATTTTTGGGACAAAATTATCCCTATAATTTTTTTTAATGCCATAATTGACCTTGGTTGTAAATATTCACCAACTAATGTTATGTCCCGCAAAAAACTCTTCACCTCTCTATGCTAGATGCATGGTTCTTCTCTCAAGGTCAATTGTCAAATGCTAGATGCATGCATGAGCCTTCTCCCTAAATTAATTAAAACTCTTCAACTTTTAACCAACCATTTATCTTTTATAGCAACAAACATGTATTACATTTATACTCTCCGTAGCTTGATTTAATTGAATTGATTCTACCATTCAACTGTAAATTTAAATTACACCTCAATTTAATCTCTTCTCTGCATATCACACCTCCAAAAGTAGGCTTCCCAAAAAATATATAACTCCTTACTATCTTTTATCTTTAGAAAAGAAGCCTTAAAAGGTTTATCATTTCATAACCTAATGGAAATAACAGCATCCTCTTAAATGTACATTAATGTTCTCATGATCTAAACAACTTTAACTCAACAATTAAGCAATCATCAAGGTTTTCAACTTGCAACTATAAAAGAACTTTACCTAATTATTTGTGTGGGAATATATGGCACTCCTTTACTAATAAGCAAGACAAATACATCTTAATTTAAACTTGAAAAACTCATTAATAGAAAGAAAGATTATCATCTTCGTTTGAACAAACATCTTGGTCATAATTAATTCAACTTTGAAAGTTTTGAGCAGAATAATAGCAACATTATATCAGCGTTCACTATGATAGAAAAGTGATGGCTCACCCTGTTCCAAGTAACCAAAGTGAGACTATCCTTAAACTAGGTCTTCGTCCTGGTCATATCTTTTTATGTCTAAAGCAATTAAAGGCGATCAAAAAGTACACCAAATTTACCCTAAATTGCATTACTAGGTTGAAGCATTTTATCCATTATAAAGGTAATAAAGAGAAAATATGCATTGAATATGTAAAGTGTTGTATTTTCATAACTTTGTTGTTATAGTAGAGCACCAAGCTTAATTTCATGATAAGAGTATGCAAAGTGTTGTATTTTCGTAACTTTGTTGTTATAGTAGAGCACCAAGCTCAATTTCAAGGTAAGAATTTTGTATGTCGCACACCCTGGCTTTGAGATTTTTAGTGAACGAGCAAAAGTGGTATCTACAGCTTTTGCTCACAGAATGAAGACATAAATTCCTTTTGAAATTAGTATACATATTATATGATTTTCACAATGTCGTCTAAAAGCAAGCTATGTAATTTCCATTTAACGAATCTTACTGTTAATCTATTTGTAGTTTATGTTCCTTGCTTTATGCCTCTCGATTAACCTATTCCTAACATAAAAGTATGTTACATTAATAATTTGATTAGTAGATTATCCGTTCACAAATGAAGAGGAGTATCACACGACACAACTGGTAAGTGGTGCATCCAGTCAACGTATTTGAGTAAACAAATTTCTTGAAGAGAATGCAGTGAAAGAAAATTCGAGCCAATTACAACCTAAAGAGAGTTTTGATGAGATTAAAACAGTTTTTTCATTGTGACAAAATAAGTAAAATCAATAATTTCTTTGCCAAGCACTTAATATAATGGTAATCTACGAGTGATTGTCTATATATATTTGTTGTTTCCATGTTTTATATAAGCAGATAGCTTAGCAAGATGACATGATAAATATAATGAGTATAATTTACTAGATTTAATTGTACGAACTATGTGAAGATTACTTGAAGACTCGTAGGTTTGGACTTGTCATCTGAATATGTTGGCAAACTTGAGTTTTAAACTCTAACTTGGAATGAACTACATTCAAAAGTAGAATACATTTTCTTCGATACACTTTTTCTCTTCTACAGATGTTTTAAAGCCTTTGGTGCTTATACCATGAAATATGGTGTAGCAAAAGTAAGATCCTAAAAATAATGTCATAGCTATGGTTTTTGCTTTTACGAATAAATATGATTTTACATAAAGATAATCTAACATCATTTTTTGCGAGGGTATAAATTTACGTGCATCGCACGTGCTTTTATCTAGTACCCTAAAAGCCTTGAAAAACAGTCATGGCAGTAATCAATGCTTACAAACTACAATTATTCAAACATACGATGAAAAAATTTATTTGAACATAGTCAACACATAACAAAAAGTACCTTTAAATTTGAGATGACCACATGATAGATTTGCATCTCTATCAGAAATCTAATCAAACTCCAAAAGTACATAACTATTTCTAGACTCGAGAACATTAAATAAATGAAGAAAATGAAAGTTAAAACTTAATATCTTCAGAAATTTTGTTGGCAAATCAAATACAAACAATCTCTAGCCTTTAGTAATGAAGGTTCGGTGCATTGCACATTATATTTGCCATACAAATGAATTAATCTGTAGGCTTCATTAAATTCTTAAACATCATGAACCAAAACTGACTTTCTCAAAATTGCAAATATTAGTGAACCAAAATATTGGATTAATCAGCTATTCTCTGCACTTTCTAGGCATTTAGTCTGGTTATTTCTTGACGATGCCATGCATTAACTCGCCCAAATAATGGATATGATGCAAAACTATTTTCTATACCACCTTCTCCTCAAGGCAACCATGTAAATAATAAATAAACCAAAAAAGGCAAACATGAATAAATCGAGTAACTCTTTGTCAAATGCTTTTTGCGATGAATACTAAAATACCTGTGTACAATGACGTGGTATAGAAAGTATATACAAGAAAGCATTAAAGAGACCCCAATTTCAATAAGAAGAATAGTAAAGAACTATAAGCAAAGCCAAACATATCAATCCATAAGAACAACAACCAGAGTTATGAGTGAGCATGCGTGTCTAGGGGCAGTGTTGTTGTTATTGTGGGTGTGCATATGAATTCAGTTTTGAGGCGAAAAATGTAAAAAAAGGAGAGGAGAGTTGTTTACAGTTAAGTAATAGCAAGGAGTGAGTGAGAGGGAGACTGATAGTTCTGTATGTGCAAGCCTACACAATAGCCAAGGGACGGTTAAGGTTGGTCAAGCATTGGAGAACAAAGTGATCATTGCTACACATAAGTTCATGTTCGATTTGTCCAGATATGTGAAGCTGTTTTGATTGTCATCAATCCGTGTATACGTTGTCTGACTCGAGGTAGTACAATTGAATAGGAACTACCCACCTTGAATTCGGAAAGACTCATCTGACTGGGAACTGTTTAATGCCGGTTTAATTTCATCTCCTTTAATAATATATTCATAGAAAAGAAAAGGTATGGAGCTGATGGGCTGAGGATAGAAATGAGGTATTGGGAGGAATCCTCCAAGGAAATAGGTCCCCAGGTGGCATGTCTAAGAAGACTCAATGACCAGAGTACTGTGTAGTTGTGTTTGTTACATGAATCCCAATTGTAAACATAATGCTGTGGAGTAAATATACTGTAGGATTGCCTTGAATAAAAAATGAAGTTCATAGAGTGTTGTTTATTATTTGGTTAGAAGGCAACCAACAAAAGAGGAGAACGGAAACAATTCAACAAACATTTGATGTGCAAAAGTGGAAAGTAATGGTGTGCATCAGTGCATATATTCAAACACGTCACATGAAATGGTAAAGCGAGCAGTAGCGTGAAGCAATGCATCCATGGAGTAAGATAAGATGAGCAAAGGCGTGGATAATTCATAAAAGCAAATCAGGTGTATTTGGTCAAATAAAATTCCGAGACGGCATACCGACAGTATGTAGGAGCGTAATATCTCTTTTCAGATAGCCCAATGCTAATTTTCTACAAGATTTGACATGCGATTTTGGTCACCGTTGGAAAGTTGATCTCGAATTCATCATTTGGGGAGAGTTCTTGCGTAGCATAAGAGGCGCTTTCTTGGTGAGGCGTTGTTATGTGCTGAAGTTCATCTTCATGAACTCCATCAAGTTCTTGACACCTTATAAAAAAGTTATCTGAGGATGAGGGATAGTTGGGGGAGGGACGGTGCCGTTATTTCCCTTTTCTTCAAGTTGAAACCGATGCAACGATTCAAAGAATAGTGTGTGAGCGGCTGTCTGTCTGCATCGGTTTGAAAGAAGGCCAAAAATTTTTATAATATAGAGTATTTCAGAGGATATTTTGGTCATCAAAATTTGCAGAAAGATGACTAAACATGTTACACTTTCACGGTAGAGAAGAAGATTTATAATGAATAGTGCATCACAAACCACTAGGAATGCACTACACAATTTTTCCTCAACCCATAATGCGTGCATGGGGTAACATTAGAACTATGTATGTTCTCCAACTCCAAGTCAATAATAATGTAGAGCATGGATGCGTCTCCCCTCTTTCTCTAACCTCGAAGGAAACAGCGTCACCTCCTCCTCCATTTTCGTTCAAACCCAATCCGCCAAACGATCCATTCATCTTCTTCCCCCGCTTCGACTCAGTTACTTCGCTCAAATTTCCTCCCACTTTCTACGTTCTCACCTTTTCCCTCGTATCCATTCTCATTCTCCTTCTGATTCCCGCTGTTTCCATTCATTCATCACATTTACGCATTTATTCCTCGCCATTATTCATAATATTTCCCTTTCTGTCAAGAATCTGATTAGGGTTTGCATGCCATTCACTCGATGATTCATTTCCATAATAGTTTTCCTGATTTATCATCTCCGATTTTTGAATTAGATTCGATTCCCTGTACTTGAATTCTCTAAAAAGCGGTCTAGGGTTTCTGAATGCGTGCTGTTTGTTGCACGATTAGCGTTTGCTTGATATTTCTACAATCCTATCAAACAACTTGAATCTTCATCGCAACGTTGTTAATGGTACCCAGCTTGGCATATTAGGGTTCGATCAATGGGGAACACATGTGTAGGACCCAATCTAGGCAATGGATTCTTGCAATCCGTTTCAGCTGCGGTTTGGCGGACGAGGCCACCGGAAAACCTCCCTCCGCCTGGTGCAGAATCCAGCTGCAACAATCGCGATGCAAATGCTGCCAATGTGGACAATTCAGTGAAATCAGCTTCTGTCACATCTAAGGGATCAGAACAACAAGCTCACGTCCAAAACACGCCACCTCAGCCGGTCAAAATACCAGTGGAGGAGCGTAAACCGGTTCAACGCATGGAGTCTATGAAGCCGGAGGTAAAGGAGGCGGTGAATAAGCCGGTAGAGGCTGCAAAACAGAACAAGCCCAATCATATCAAGCGCGTGTCAAGCGTAGGGCTACAAGTGGAGTCAGTATTGAAGAGGAAAACGGAAAACCTGAAAGAGATTTACAGCTTGGGGAGGAAGTTAGGGCAAGGGCAATTTGGGACGACGTTTCTATGTATAGAGAAGGGAACCGGAAAGGAATTGGCGTGCAAGTCGATTGCTAAACGGAAGTTGACAACCGAAGAGGATGTGGAGGATGTGAGGAGGGAGATTCAGATTATGCACCACTTGGCGGGTCATCCTCATGTCATATCTATTGTTGGTGCTTATGAGGATGCTGTCGCGGTTCATGTCGTTATGGAGCTTTGCGCGGGAGGGGAGCTTTTCGACAGGATTATACAACGAGGGCATTATACGGAGAGAAAGGCGGCTGAACTTGCCAGGATTATTGTTGGTGTGGTGGCGTCATGTCATTCCTTAGGGGTTATGCATAGAGACTTGAAGCCGGAGAATTTTCTTTTCATTAATGAGGAAGAGGAATCGCCACTTAAGACAATCGATTTTGGGCTCTCTGTGTTCTTTAGGCCAGGTATTGACTCTATTTGTAGTCTGATTTTTCTATACAAAGAAGTTTTGATTGGACATAATCTTCAACATAAAATTTTTAAAATCTTGTTAGTTGACTCTATCTATGAACCACTGAGAAAGAGAGCACAATTATGTTTAAACTAGAGAGAAGAACGCATTATTTTGCAGTAGAAGTCTTTTAGGAATGGTTACCACTCCAATTAGCACAACCATCGGTTTGTTCGTAGGTGCAAGTACTTTGTTCTCCAGTGTCGTGTCATCATCTCCTGCAATTTCCTTCTCCCTTGGAGTGAGGTTGATCCAAGAATGCAGTCGGATGGAATATTACATCAGCAAGGTGTTCTATCTAGATTGGTGCTAAAATGTATTCACATCGTATCCGACCAAATTCTGTCTTATGGAAATATTTTGTCGGAATCAAAGTCACTTATGCTGACCTTGTAACTCATTAGACAAGTGCTTTTGGACCTGCAATCCTGATACTAACCGAAAGCCTTGTGCACTTATGCTGACCTTGTAACTCATTAGACAAGTGCTTTTGGACCTGCAATCCTGATACTAACCGAAAGCCTTGTGCACTTATGCTGACCTTGTAACTCATTAGACAAGTGCTTTTGAACCTGCAATCCTGATAACTAACCGAAAGCCTTGTGCACCTAGGTTAATATGTTTAAAACGTTGCTATTTGCCCTTACTACTTTTTCAGCGCCATGCTTTGAGGTTGCTATGACATTCCCTGTTACTTGCATTAGCTTAAGAGCCACCATGAAAGATGTGTACAGAGCTCACTTGAGCAGTAGGAGAGTGTTTCAGTTTTGAATCAGCAAGAACAGAAGTTTGTGGTGTGACCCATAAATACTATTCAAACACTTGATCTTGACCATAGACTGATCAAGCTCAATTGACCTGTGTTGTTTTTGTTAATTTGCTGCACTTCAGTTTTATAAACGTTATTCTCGCACTATCAGTTGTATGGGTGCTCTGCAAATATCTAGATTTTTCTTCAGATGTGAACGGATGTGAAGGACTACGGGTTATTGTATTGCATCTCCTAGTATGGCAATCAATCAACATGTATCACTTTAATGGGGGTGGATTTTGAGTTTCTGGTTGGAAAGATAGCATTGTTCAGGGAGTTAAGCGTGATTGCCATGTATATGATCTCTCTTTAAGGTGATTGAGAAGTTAGAGTCGGTCTTCTTGAACTTTAGCAGATATTTTTTGCTGGCGTTTTCAGAACATTAGGGAATTTTCATATTTGACAGGATTGTAGAGGTTGATATGACAGGGTTCGGTTATAGCATCAAGGGTCCTAAATTGAGGCTTTAATCAGGTATAGGTAATCGAAAGCCTTTTCATCTCGATGTTCTGGGAATTCAAAAACGATGTTTACAGTAGTACCATAAATTCCTTTACTACTAAGAATATCTGTGGGGCCTCAGACCAATTAGTGTTACTCTTTGTTGAAGGAGAGGTTGGCTTACGATAAAAGATCTGGTTGCAGGATACAGGTGGTCTTCAAGTTTCACTGAGGCTATTTAGGAATCTCAAGTAGGAAGTTTAATTAATGCAGGGACATTATTCCTGCTGGGCAAGGAGACCAGGGAGGTGGGAGGGCCATGAAGTGGGATGTTTGCCCTACACGAGGTAGGATTATGGATGTGATCTGTGAGGTGGGAAGTGAACCCATGAAGTAGAGCCCATGGAGCTCGAGCGCGATACTATACAAATCCTATCCGTGGAAAGGATTAGTTGCACCCTTTCTTAAGCTTTTCGAGAGATTGTGCTGTTCTGCATCATTAATGGTCTCCCTAATAAAATAGAGAAACGTCTAAAGAGAATATCTCTCAACATCATTGAAGCTTTTACAGAGGAGCCTAAACGAATGACTTGAAAACTTTCAATTTTTAAAGTCTCCTAATAGAAATGAACTACTTAAACTAATCATTAGTTACTTCATTGCAAATAAGCAAAGGAGTAAAAAAACATATGCTTTGGTTTATATATAGAACTTAAAGTAGATAAAACTGTCCCAGTATAGAAATGGAATACATTTCTTAATTGGTCTTTAAGTTTTGCACATCTGCTGACATTTCATGGCACTTCATATGAGCTAAATTATGTTTAGTATTTGTGTTCTTTTGGTCATTTATCTGTTATTCTTTATTTTATGTTTGTCTGCTGTTATTTTGTGTACTGTCAGAATATAGGTAATCTTGCATAATTGGTACAATGATAAGGTAGATTCTATATTAATTTGCCTACAGCGATTTGGCTCAGGCACCTATATCTCTTTTCAACTCATTAAAAGATGCTTCTTTTTCAAAAAGTGGTAGCGTGACGTGAAACTTCATGCAGGTTGATTAAATGTTGTCAAGTGAGGTTTACCAATTGGCCATGTTTTTGGTAAAGTCTGTGTTGCCTTTGAACGAATCAAAACAAACCGAGTTTCGAGACTTCATTTGCCATAATGTAGTTTCTTTGTGTTGCGTCTGAGGCTACAGGATTTACATAAATACCTAGATAAGCACTACTTAAGTAAATTGTTGCATGCTTGATTGGTTACTTTTAACGATTATTTTTGTTCTTTTGAGGTGTGAAACCATGTACACAAGCAGTGTACTGGCGGTCCACCAAAGCCTAAGGAATTAAGCAAAGACATCCAAAATGTCTTAACAGTATCGAAAGTCATTCATAGTACCCAAGTCCAAGCACAAAGAGACGTCAGAGAAACCTGTTTCACATCTAAAATGGGCCTGGAGAGCCCTTCAAGCTGATGCCTACTTACTGTCTTGCCGGACACCACCTATCACACAAACGAGTTGTTCTAAAAAATGTGCCGCGAAGATTTCGTAATAGACCTTGAGCCCAAGAATGAAGCAACATACAACAGATGTGGGCATTACCCAAGACAAAAAATAGAGAGGGCAGACAACCACGGCGGTTGGGCAATTGGACAATGAAGCAAAAGGTGGCTGAGAGTCTCTTCATCTGCCATGCACATAGGCAACAATAACATAGAGAGAGTTCTTTTTCGCAGATTTTTGTGTGCAAGAATACGTTTCAAGGCGGTGCACGAAGCAAAAAGAGTCAAGTTTGGTAGCTGCTTTTGTTTTCCAAAAGCCCTTCCAAGGAAAAGCACCATGAAACCTCCCACTCGAAACAAGTTCGACAGCCACGAGTCTGTAGACTCCATCTACAAATTTGAAGAACACGAACGACGCAAGAACTAAACAACAGAATCCATTTCTCACCCCTGAAAACTCCTGTTGAAAAGATTGGTTTTGCTGATCCAGCTCATTCTTGCATCATACTCATTCCTGATTATAAACTTAGTTGCTACTGCATTGTTTGAACATTTAATTAATGTCTTTGATTCATCACTTCAGGAGAAACATTCAGTGACGTGGTTGGGAGCCCTTATTATGTGGCCCCAGAGGTGTTGCGGAAGCATTATGGTCCAGAATGTGATGTTTGGAGTGCTGGGGTTATCATTTTTATTTTACTTAGTGGGGTTCCTCCATTTTGGGACGGTGAGAACATCATTTTTTGCTGATTCATTGTAGTTCCGTGTTTCTGATTTTAGGATTTTATACTCTTATCTCTGTTTCTAATGTTATCTCCTGGAACAGAAACGGAGCAAGGAATATTTGAGCAGGTTTTAAAAGGAGAACTTGACTTTGTATCAGAACCATGGCCTAATATATCAGACAGTGCAAAGGATCTAGTAAAGAAAATGCTCGTAAGAGACCCCAAAAAGCGGCTGTCAGCGCATGAAGTTCTTTGTGAGTATCTCTCTGTCTTTGGGCAGCAATTGCTTGCAAGAATACAGATTATATTTAATATGCTTCTTTTTTCCTTTGAAGTGCACTCTTCTTGATGCTATTTTCTTATGTCAAGTCTTTCTTACGATATGCCTCTTTACGTATTATTGACTAGTAGAGTTAGCTATTTGTTGCTTCTGGTTGCCAAATTTAGGAAAAAATGCTTGGGCATATGTACGTATCTCAGGACTTTGTCATGGCACCTGGCAATGGGGATAAAGTAGCTACCTGGTAGTGGTGGTAGGGGAATTGACAGGATTCTGGGAGGAAGGTGGCTAAAGCTAGTAAAGTTTCTACACGAGCACATCATGTGTCCATGCTAATGGTTTTGAGCCTCCAAGCTGAACGATACTCGATGAGAACGAGTACAAGAAAGATTGAAAGAGACACTGCCGAGGTGGGATTCCTAATAAATTATGTATACTCGAACAGGTACACATCATTTCCCCGAAAACGAAACCACGTAAACAAAGATACAAGGTCTCTGACCCCAACACTCTTCCTGGAACTAGAAAAACAAGGGTCAAACAAATTAAAGAGCCTGAGCATGGGGAGCTACTCCTCATCAAAAGGTCTTGCGTATCTCGCCCTCCCGTTTATCGTCCTTTACTTGTCTCCGTGGACCTGCATCACCTGGTGTGGTAAAGAATACTAATAGAAAGCATCGCATACCTCGCGCTAGCTCAGAATTAAGTATCATGTGATCTACCATGTCCTCATGCGACAGGGATTATAAAGGACTCTCACTTTCAAAGTTTGAGGAATACTTTTTTTGTTTTAATCAATACATTGCATTAAAAACTAATTGAGGAACACGGAACTTGAAATCTTGATCCATGGGGAATCTTGACCTCTAGGTATGGACCTCTAGGTATCCTGATCCATGGGGAATCTTGCTCGAGTGATTGTAATTCTCAATCTTGCAAGTACCTCAAGATTTCACCGTTCCAAAATAACTCTGCCCTATGAGTTACACGTACTAGGCCAAGTTATACTAATTTGGAAATGTTGTGGCAGTTCATCATCTTGCCAAGGATCAATATAAGCCTTTCTCTAGCTATGTATCTACCAGGGCTTCCCCCACAACAAACTAGTTGCCGTGGAGATCCCTTGATGTTGTTATTTGCCAAATGTCCTAAAACCAACAATCCAACACCTTCTCGTATAAAGACCCCGACTTCCTTAAAAACATCTGAAGCCATTTGCACATGAGAGCCTGAATCACCATTTCTAGTCCAGTTCAAAAGCATCAAAAAAAAAAAAAGAACCTTTTGAGCTCTTCAACTTTCACGCCATTTGTTGCAACCAGATTGCACTGCTTGCCTATTAACTTGAGAATACTTTGAAAATCCCTTATTTCCCTTCGAAAGGGCCTCTTTTTTAAGTTTGTAAAGTCTTCTCTTAGTTGAGTCATGCGTGGCAAAGAATTTGGATAACTTTATTTTAGCAATGTGAATTACCAACAATAGACAGATGTTGCTTCTTGTAGGCCCCCAACGTCCCCTTGAGTGTAGTCACTTTAAGATCCAAGCAGCTCAAAGCTTGTGCCCCGCCGTAAAAGCCCCAAATAAGCTTAAGGAAAAAGTGTGCATACAAACCAGAGTCTTGGCCTCGAGTCTTGAAGTTCCTAATGTCTCCCACTGTAGCTCACCTTCTTCCACCTTTGGGCCACTTTGGCGTAGCTTCAACTGTTTTTATCTTAAGAGATCTCTTGTATGTCGTTGCTTGAATCTGACGTCCAAGCATAACTTTGCATAACGCGGCATGTAGTTGGTCATAGTTAACCCAATTGCCAAAGTCCACTTTGTTGCTAGCTCGTCTTGGCCACACCTTTTGACCGCTCCGTTGTCCCACTTTTCACGACGTGTCAACAAATATAAATAGTCAAAGTTCAAAGCTAGCAGTCCATTCAACCGTTAGTAGCACAAAATTTCTCATATGGTGATGTTTTTCTCTCAGAAACTCGCTTTCGCAATCCCAATCTAGGAGCACCGTGTGAACTCGTCCCAAGCTAACATAAGAACTCGATCTCGTCAGCTAGAGATAAATGCATAAAACAAGACCCCCACGGGGAACCCCCTTTGGTAAGCGGCATGCTATCAAATCCCTTCGCTAAGGAAGGAAGCCAGAGCCAACACTTAGGGAAGTTCAGGGAGAAAAAGTGTGGCATGTGACTTTAAACGTGCTTCAGGTTGAAACTTAGTTGCACGAGGCAGAGGCGGGCGCGGAAGCGGGATCGAGATCGGGATCGGGGGCGGAGGAGCGTAAGCACTAGGAAGAATTTAAGGTTGGGAGCTACTTGAAAAAATAAATGTGTAAAGAATATTAGCATTTCTTTAATACAGCTTACACTTAATTATGGTGTACAAACTTTTTTCATCGAAAATACCATAAGCGACAAACTATCTATGCGGCACATGCCTAATCTAATAGAGACATGGAGCCAAAAAATGAACAAGAGAGAAAGAGAGGGCACTGATTGACAAGTTTTGTTCTCTCGAGGAGGGTAGTCAGCAATGGACAAGGAGGCTACAAGGACTTAAAGGAAAAGAAAAACAAGGAATTGAGTCGAAATAAGGAATTAGGGGTCTTGGCCTGGAGCTGACGAGATCGAGTTTCTCCGAGCTACGTGCCCTTAGCGCTATGTCCGTCGCTGCGCCCAAGCGTTGTCTTTGCACTAAGTGCCCTCGAAGTGCGCCCAACTCTGAACACGAGAACCGTAACTTCCTGTTGCGCCTGAGCACCGCACCTGCCATATGTCCCTTTGGCACTAATACCCTTGCCCACACTCATGCACTGCTGTCGTGTCACATGCCCCTGTACAATACTCATTCACTGCGCCCCGCTCCATCTCCATAGAGCGTGCCCTCGGCACTTGGCAAATCCCGTCGCACCCATGCGCCGCGCCAATTAACAGTCTTGTCCCCAGCATCTGTCACACTACCATGCCCCCGGTGTTGGTCCGTCTTTTCACCACACCAATCACGTCTCACCTTAGATGTGGAACATGCTTCAATTGGCTTTCCAAAGCACGAAGCATCCCAAAGGGGCCTACATCTAGTGCTCCAGTATGCAGACCCTTTGCATAGGAATAAGCTCAGTCCCGAGACACTATCTCTAACGGGGGCGTGACACTAGACACTCCTGAGCTGTGACCCTATCGCACCTGTGTTATCAGTGATCATCGACGCCCCTAGAATCATGACCCCTGGCTTACTCCGAGATGAGAAATGCCTCCGGAGTGTATCAAGACGAGTCGGCCTGACAGTTGGGCGTCGGGGCCTCCCCTACGACGGTCAGGTTCTCTGCATCTCTTAAGTCCCCTGCGGGATTCGGTAAGGGCTTTGGATTATGGCTAGATCAAGGACATTCTCTTGCTACACTGGAGCTATGTGATTCTTTCTTCCTAGACATACACTGCATATGCGATATAGTGGCCCCCTTGGCGAGGTGTCACTTCCAGGGTGCGCCAGTGTCTTCTGATGACATCACCCCTCCATCCCCTATTAATAGTGGGCCTTGAAACTCTTTTTGGACAATTGAACTCATTTGCAAAGTCTTACTTTCTCAGTCTAAAATTTCAGAAGTAAAGATTCTAGAGAGAAAGCTCTTAGATTGAGACTCTAACTTAATACCCTAAGCTTTGGACCCTGACACTTGGACTTTGACATTGTGACCTTCCCTTGGAATACTGACATCAGACTTTATTCGCCTCACGCCCTCGCTCTTGCCCTCACAGTGTTGCCTCTGCTCAGGCTCTGTTTTGGGAAACCTTGTCTCTACCCTTGATCTGCCCTTGCCCTATCCTACATTTGTACACTTAACAGCTGACTCAGACAGTATCCTTTATGGTACCTCCACATATACTACGAAGCCACTTTCTTGGCATCACACTAATGAAGACTAGATGATGGCCCTAGTTGTTGCATATATTCGTCTGTCAAAGCGCAAAGACGAAGAGAAGGAAGAAGAAGAATAATAAAGGAACAACAATCAGAAGAGATATTTTTTTGAGAAATAAAAAGCTTGTTTGTTCTATTTCAAGGCTGCTTAATTGCTTCACCCTGTCAATGGCACGAGCTAAAGTCAAATTGGAAGAAATGAGCTGCACCAAATGTCGACTCCATGGAATGAGCTCTGAAGAACCTACTTTCATGCCATTTGTTTTCCAGTCAGTTTCTATAAAGCTTGAGAGTTTACCAAAGAAGAGAAAAGCTTAGACTATCAAAAATGGGCCAAACAACATGCATTATGCTTTAACGATCCCTCTACATGTAACCCCTCTCATAAATGTGTAACCAAAGTACAGTGATTGCCTAAATCCATCATGGTGCGGGTGGAATAGCTAGCACACAGTGTTAAACCAGAGTGCACCAATTGCATAAATGCATCATGGTGTGGGTGGATTGGTGGTTGGGATAAGGATGTTATCTAGGTAAATCTATTAGCAACTTAAAGGATATTGGCACCAAAGTCATTTGGCATTGAGGTAAATTGTTGGAACCATATTTACAAGGGAGGTCCAAAGGCATTTTCATCATTATTGCTGTTGATCCAAGAGATAAAAGTGAGCGCAACAGTAGAAGGGAGATGTTCATACCAAAGTCGTACCTGTACTAGTAAAGCAAAATTAAAGCTTTCGAAGTGTAACGAAGGCAAAAGAATCAAGCAAAGTGCATTGGCATAATATCGTGTCGTCTTCGGAGAAGAGAGAGGATCGGAGCTTATTTCCAAGTCTTATATGGGTGTAGAACTCTAAAAGTCAAGAAAATCAGAGGGCCGATATGGATGGCATCAGGGTCCTCCGGGGCCGAGCACAAAACTCCTTTATGAAACTCTGATATTGGCACTTGTGCAACGCAAAAAGGAAATTGAGTCTTAGGATATTCTGGCTAATGAAGACAGTAGCATGTTCTCATGTTGTTAATCCTATTTGTGTTCATTTATACACGTATACTTGGGTTGCAACCCCTGGCGCTTTATAAACTTATTATAGAACAAAAGGACAATTAATCTTTTCTCAGAATTCTGCAGATTTACTTCCAAAGATGTGTAGGCTTTGGATGATTCTTGTTGTGAGGGTAAGATAGACAAAATATCATAGCTGAGGAAGACATATATAGCATCAATGTTTGTACTTGGATGGTTTAATTCGACAGTCTCAAACAGAAGCCAGGAAAAATAAGCGAATTGTATCTGCTTCATGTTGCCTTAAACTTTCCCACTCAAATTAACAGACAAATTGATGCAGGGGCATCAGTGGCGCTTTGCCTTGCTGACATATGATGTGTAAGCCAGACAGTTTTTAAGGCCTCCAAATGTCTCCTCACGCAAATTCCCAGATTCAATAAATATCCTAAAAAATGATTCCAGAATGTTTTTGTTGTAGTGCGAAGTGCAGCAGTTAGTTTTTTTTCCCTTCCTACAAGATGGCATTATATGCAGTTGCAAAATTTCATAAGAATCAGTTTTAACTTTAAATCTTGTGGCTCTCGGAAACAGATTATCTTTATTCATGCCTTCATGTACCATTCTCTTCTGGTGTCTGTTTTATGCATCTTATATTCGTGATGCAGTACTGCTTACAGAAAAAAGGAAGTACACGGTTTCCAAAGTTGTAAAGAATTACTTCTGAATAATAGAAGATACAAGCACTTTCCTTGCACACTTTCACTATGAAGTAGTTTCATTTGTCAATTTTAAACCATTATCTACATAAAGCATGGCATTTTGTTAACGGATGTTTACATTCTCTTGCAGGTCACCCTTGGGTTCAGATGGAAGGCGTTGCTCCTGATAAACCGCTTGATTCCGCTGTTTTAACTCGTTTAAAGCAATTCTCTGCAATGAACAAAATTAAAAAGATAGCTATCAGAGTAAGTGCTGCTAACACTTCACACATTTGATATCTGACTATGTTTAAAATTTGTTGCTGCTTGTTTATAACCTCTGAAATGACACCTTGTCCTACTTAGAAATAGAGGAACTTCTACAGAAGAATAAGTTGAAAAGTAATCATATTTTGCTGAAGTAGAGTAATATGTGAGCCAATTGACTTTTTTCCATCTCATGGTTCTCGAGTGTTATGCAATCACAGTAATCATCTCAAGTTAAAGGCGAAGTGATAGAGGACAGCTGTGAGGCAAGTGATGTTGCATTGCTCAGAATATTGGGCAGCAAAGAAACAACACATCCTAGAGTGCCGCTGAAACTGCAATACATGAGGGAGTCACTGGTTGAGATGTTTGGACATGTTAAAGGTAGGCCTTTAGATGTTTAGATGTCCTAGTGAGGACAAGGGAGTTCTGTGAAGAGGTATGGGTAGACAGACACTAACAAGGCACTGTGAAATGACTTGGGAGCTATGTGTTTGGATAGCCGACCCCAATTAGTTTTGGTCCAAGGCTTGATAAGAGGGATACAAGTATGCCACTGATAGGCATTCTCTACTTAAAGTGACGTTAGATGGCATTTGATTCGTAATGCTAGTTTCTTTCTTTTTTTATGCAGAAAAATGGGAAAGAATACTCTATGGTGTGTATTTTAAGAGTTGGGGACCACCCTTTGACCAAACAGACTAAATTCTGATCACGAAATATAAATTAAGATGTAATAATAATAAGTAGCGTCCAACTTATTAGTGATTCTTTCTTCTTTTCTAACATTCGATATGTGCTCTTTTCTCAGGTTATTGCGGAGAGCCTGTCTGAAGAGGAAATTGCAGGACTGAAAGAAATGTTTAAGATGATAGACGCAGATAATAGTGGACAGATAACTCTCGAGGAATTGAAGAAGGGCCTGGAAAGAGTAGGTGCCAATCTGAAGGACTCAGAAATCAGTGGTTTAATGAAAGCGGTAATTCCAAGCTAAAGTTCTTGTTTGATTTCCCTCTTCTTCCTTGTCTCAAAATAGTAAGAAGCTGTCATAACATGAATCCATTAGGCAAGTGGTGCTGAAGGCTTAACACTGGACTGCTGCTTCTTGAGTAATTAAAAGTCCACGTTATTTACCAACTAGTTTTCAGCTCTAACAAAGTAGCATCGGACAACTAGAACGTATGCGTTCTAAATCATGCTTAACACAGTGTTATGCTGTTTGGGTGAGTATTGGGTTCTACAAGCAGTACTCTGCTTTGGCAAGAATGCAGCCTATTTTTTTTCTTTTTCCATCATCTAACGACAGTCTAGTTCATGAACTTGCGGAACTTTGAACTAAGGGGCAGAAGGCCCCATGTCTTGACTGGTGTAGTTGCTCCCTTTGCACGAACGTGCCCTTCATGGTGTTATGACATCTAATTCTCTTTGTATTTCATCAAATTTTTACCTTCGGATTTGTGCATGCCAGGCGGATATTGACAACAGTGGTACAATAGACTATGGCGAGTTTGTAGCAGCAATGCTCCATATAAACAAAGTACAGAGGGAGGATCATATGTACGCGGCTTTCTCATACTTCGACAAAGATGGGAGTGGACACATTACAGCTGATGAGCTGCAACAGGCCTGCGAGCAGTTTGGTCTGGGAGATGTTCACATAGAAGAGATCATTCGTGAAGTTGACCAGGATAATGTGAATCTCTTCCTTTCGAAATGCCAGATTTTCTTTATCTTTTTTGCTAGAAAATTATCAACTTGGAAAGAAGCTAATGTTAGTGTTATGTTATACTGTCCTTTCAGGATGGCAACATCGATTACAACGAATTTGTGGCCATGATGCAAGACACTGGTTTTGGTCAGAAGGGATTTCAAAACAGTGCAAGCATGGGGTTTAGGGATGCCTTTAAGCATGATAATGCCTGATAACTGGTATCCTAAGGACGACCCAACAGTTGTGTAATTTTGGACCAATTTTTTCGTATTTGAGTTAAGAGAAAAGAAGCGCATACTCTTGTAAAGATCAGGCAGGCTTCAGTTAGGTAAAAATCCTATTGTAGTCGTTGCTTGCTTGTTTTTCTGTTTCCGTTGTTAGGTCGTTTTTGTCCTGGACCAATGCAATGATCACCATTTACTGATTAAAGAATACTTGACAGCAGTAAATGAAAATTTGTCTCCTCAAATGCGTCGGTCGTGGTTATAGAGTTTAATTCATGAAGACAAAACACTTTGTTGTTATCCCGTCTTAGCTATGCACCTTTGAACCACTCTTGAGTCCCTCTCTCACGACACGATAACTTTTCAACGGTCAATGTTCAACGCTTTCAAGCTGGGCAAACCAACACGCGCGCCAAAGTCATGTGCACGCCACTCTCGTTTTCATAAAATCTATGTTGCCAAGGAAAGTGGGTTCGCAGTCGATGTGGAGGTGCCACAAGGAATACAGTCCAAGTCAAATGCCAAGTGCACTGATGTGGGACACAGCAAGGATGGAATAAGGGCAGAGACCAAGGGCTTCCTAGACAGAACCTGAGAGTGGCAGTGCTGCGAGGGCGATGGCATAGGGTGAGTACACGACGACAATTACAGTCCGATGATTAGGTCCAGAGTCAGGGTCATGTATGTTTCTCTCTCTAGAATTTTAGAGTGAGAAAGTGAAAATGTGTGAATTTCGTCCCAAATAAATTCTCAATACCTCTATTTATAGAGATTGAGATGATGACATCATTAACCGACATGTGGCGCTCCCGGGGAGTGACACGCCACCGGGGGTCCACAGGTGCCGGTGCTCCACGGACTGTCAGATCGCATATTCACCTGGCCTGCTCCTCGCAGCATCGCTCTGTCTGTCTGGAAAGTCTGCCTCCCACAGCGTCGGTGTGGCCAGAGAATTCTCTTGATCTAGCCACCAATCCAAGCCCTTAGAAAGACCTACAGGCCTGACAGCGGTGGGGAAGACCCGACGCCCAACTGCCAGGTGGACTATGCGCGATGTACTCCGAAGACATGCTCCCGTCTCAGAGTGACCGGGGGGTCATAGTCCCTAGAACTGTCGAAGCGAGCCCCTAATGTCAGAACACGTAGACCAGTCGCGAAGACACCCTGGCAGAGATAGTATCCTAGAGGAGTCGCCTATCCTATGGGTGAGTCCTTATGCTAGAGCACTCGGAACGCGTCAAGGTAGCATCCCAGAGGAGCCGTCTACCCGACAGGCCAGGTAGCATCCCGAAGGAGTCGTCTACCTGACAGGCTGAGGTAGCATCCCGGAGGAGCCGTCTATATGGCGGAAGGGGAGTTTAAAAGCTCCCTGGAAGAAATATTGTCCCGGAGGAGTTGCCTATCCCCGCGGGTGAGTCCTTGTGCCGGAACACTTGGAGCACGTCAAGGTAGCATCCCGAAGGAGCCATCTACCTGACTGGCCGAGGTAGCATCCCGGAAGAGCCGTTTACCTGGTGGAAGGGGAGTTGAAAAGCTCCCTGGCGAAGATAGCGTCCCGGAGGAGTCGCCTATCCCCGTAGGGGAGTCCTTGTATCGGAGCACTCGGAGCGTGTCAGGGTAGCATCCCTGACGAGCCGTCTACCGGACGGGCTGAGGTAGCATCCCGAACAGTCGTCTACCTGGCAGAAGGGGAGTCTTCATGCCGGAGTACTTAGAGCTCCCTGGCAGAGATAGTGTCCCGGAGGAATCGCCTATCCCCTCAGCTGCTGCGCACTCAAGAGAGTGGGTCGAAGAATGTTCCACAACCACGGTAAAGTGCACATAGTGTGGTGAATGAGTGTGGTGCCCGTGGGGCATGTAGGATGATTGTGGCGCATGGGCATGATGAAGTGCGTATGGTGCCGGGGGCACGGTAGTATGACAGAGAGCCTGGGGGCATTGCTGTATCAGCAGCGCGACGCACGGGCGCAGCGGTATGAGTAAGGTATGGGGGGCACGTCTGTGTTAGTGGCACGGCGCATGGGCACGACAGAGTGCTTATGGTGCCGGGGGCACGGTAATGTGACAGAGAGCCTAAGGGCACAGCTGTATCAGCGGCCTGGCGCATGGCTGCGGCAGGGTTAGTGAGGTGTCGGGGCATGTCTGTGTTAGTGGCGCGGCGCATGGGTGCAACAGAGTGCATATGGTGCCAGGGGCACGGTAGTGTGACAGAGAGCCTGGGGGCAAGGCTGTATCAGCGGCGCGGCGTATAGGCATAGTGGAGTGTTGGAGTGCGGTGTCTGGACGCAGGCGATGGGGGTCAGGAAGAGATGGCTCTTGGGCGGCGAACGACAAGCGTCACAGAGTTGGCGCACCGACAGCGGCAATGAGGGTCGCAGAGACGGCTTGTGGGGGCGGGTGACGGGGGTTACAGGGTTGGCGCGCAGGCACCGGCGACGGGGGTCGCGGAGATGGTGCGTGGGCTGGGGCGACATCCCGACGACGGGCGACGGGTGGTGGAGATGACGTTCGGGCGACGGGCAACGAGATCACTGAGTGACGTCCGGGCGATAGGGTCACAGAGTAACGTTCAGGCGAAGGACGACGAGGGTCGCGGACGATGTATGGTCCCTTAAAGGGAAGTGAAGGTGTTAAGTATGGAGGCCAAAGGCCAACCCTGGAAGAAGGCCAAGGCCAAACCTTAGGGGGAGGCCAAAGGCCAACCCTGGAAAAAGGCCAAGGCCAAACCTTAGGGGGAGGCCGTGGCCAACCCCATGGGGAAGGCCGAGGCAGAGGCTAACTTCTTTGGGCAAGTGCCAAGGCACACCGATGAACGATGTGCGGAATGCGACGGTCAAGGCGCGATAAGGAGTCGCGCGAAAATGAATTTCTTCGTGACGAAGTCAGGTAACAAAAGTGATAAGCTTGACGGGTTGGAAGCGTTGAATATTGATTGTTGCTTGTGCAGACGTGTCATGCAAAATGGGACCCCCGTGGGCATTTTGGGTGCGACCAGAATAGGTTGGGAACACAAGCCCCCTGCGTGTGGTGTGCGTCGAGGGGCAACCAGAGCGGGTGCCAAGCCCATAAACACTTAGCAAGATTCTGGATGTTGCTTGTCCAGAAAAACGTTGACATCGTCATTGCATGATGAAGGTGAAGAGTAAGTGGCTCGAGCCACCCTGCGCACCACCTACTGAAGCTTTTGAATGCTTGGGCGTTGACACAAGGGCACGATGATAGGGTCCTGGGAAGACAGTGCCCGGCGACTGGCAACGAGGGTCGCCAAAACGTTGTCTGGGAGGCAAACGACAAGGGGCGCGAAGACGTTACCCAGGCGACGGGCGACGAGGGTTGTGGTGACAGTGCTCAGGCGACGGGCGTCGATCGACATTGAACGTCGAGGTGAAGAATAGATGGCTCGAGCCACCTCGTACACCACCTACTAAAGCCTGGGTAAGTCGGTATAAAGATAGACGAAAGGGCACGATCAGGGCGTCACAATGTCCAGTTGGTGTACCCGGGCACGGTGGCCGACGGGCATTGCAGAGACGGTACCTAGGCACGGCAGGCGACGAGGGTCGCAAAGTCGGCGCCTGGGATATGGCATTGGGCATTTGAACATTGAAGAGATGTAGATGGTTTGAGCTGCCTCACGCACTACCTACCAAGGACGTTGATGTTGGGGGTCGTCACGACATGGGGCGTGATCACAATTACAAAAAATGTTCTAAGTGTAAAAGAGTACGAGATGGGTAGGGGGCGCGAGGTGCGCATTGGTTGTCACAAAAACATTTTTGGCAGTGTTCGTGAGAATGGTAGTAATGATGGACCATGTGAGGTGTTGGTGTTCGGCCTAGGTGGGTAGAAGAGACCGAAAGAATGAGCTGAAGGGTAAGTCAAATTAAGAAAGTGGGGGTTGGAGTGGCTGTGATCGTGTTGTGGGCCGAAGTGTGAAAGGAACAACGGTCAAAGTGAAGGGCCGAGGAGGTGGTTGAGGGTGTGGAGGGTCAGCCTCGGGGTCAGTGAGGGGGTCGGTCTCTGCTTTGGGAATTTTTGGAAGAAGGAAAATGAAGAAAGGAGATGGGAGAGGGTGGCGTGGCGCCAAGGCTGCTGCGACCGGCCGTGGGAGGGTTGCAGTGGCCGAGGCCGAGCTGGAGGAAAGGGATGGGCGAAGGAGAGGAAGGTGATGGGCGTCGGCCTCGGGTGTGGTAGTGGATGCCGAAGGTTGGGAGGAAGAGATGAGGGGGATGGCCGAAGGTTGAGGCATGGCTTAATGCTGGCCGAAAGGGGGTGGCCTTGGTGGAGGTGGATGGCTCGGCCTCATCCTTGGTGAGGAAGGGGGGTCGGCCTCGACCTTGGTGGAGTTGGCCGAAATGGGGAGATTTGGGGGAGAAGATGAGGAGGAAGGGTGGGCAGCCATGGTAGCACGAGGCCGAGGGGCGGGATGAGGGATGGGGGGAAAGGGAGGGGTGGCCGAGGTCCAGGGGGGATGGGGGAGGGGGCCGAGCTTGATTTTATTTTGAAATTGATTTTTTATTTTTTTTTTGTAAATTTCTAAGGAGGGAGCCCCTAATGAAAATTTTCACAATGTACAAAAAGAGAAAGAGAGGAGTGAGATGGGGGGAGTATGAAAAAAAAATTCCAGAAGAAAGAGAGAGGTTATGTATGAAGTGGGAAGAAGGATGTTGAGGAAGAGAGGAAAATGTGAGAGGGAGAGTGATGAGAGCATGAATGTGGGGAGTACATGGGGAAGATGAAAAACTTGAAAATTTTTCAAGTGTTGAAAAAAAATTTTGAGCTCGGGCAAGGATGTTAAGGGAGGCCATTGAGGGTCGTGACCCGACTGCAAAAAACAAAAATTTTTTCTAAGTGTCAAATTTTTTTGATAAAATATGGTCATGCGACCGTAACCACGAGAGGTTGAGATGAACGCGATGGGGGACTCAGGGTGATGGGCTAGCATCTATGACCGACTGAGTGACAGAGATAGGGGAGGGTTGGTGAGGCGTGTTGCATGCATACCTGATGGAGGCAGTCGTGTGTCAATTGACAGAGTCAAGACTTGGTATAGCATGGCTCGAGCCACCCCTCGCACCATGCACCAAGTCGTTATGGGATGTGAGGCTGAAGGAGTTGGGCAGGGGTAAAGCCCCCAAGAGAGTGGGTGATGGTATCAAGGATGGTGTCAGTATATTTAGGCAAGAGCAATGTAGCTTGAAAATTTTCTAAGTCTGGAATGTAACTTCATTGATAACAAAGATAGGCAACATGCCTTGGTACATGGGAGTTGAGTACACGGGAACTTGCAAAATGAAGGAAAAAATTACAAGTGTGAAAAATGCACTAGGCAAGCTAGGGCTTGGGCGGTTGGTTCACGTGTCCCAGACTTAGAGTTTGAGCTCGCCAGATACAATTTTGTTGGCGACGGTGAACTTGAGGCCCCTACACCACTTGAGGCTGTGACCGACCATCTGATGATAAGGGCAGTAGTTGGGATGGGCTAAGTCTTCCGGGGTAGGTTCAGTGTCAGCATTGGGCAGGGTTATGGCATTGTCGTTGATCCATGTCTCGAGAAGAGCTCTGACAGTCTTCAAGTCACATGGGTATTTGGGGGCAGGCATCGGCTGCCTTCTCTTGTCAGGGTGCCATCCCTTCCTTGGGACTGACGCTTGCAGTTGTTGTCATCGTTACTGGCTGCTTCTGCCGTCGCGGCCAAGGCAATATGAGGTTGGGGCTTTGGGGTCTTTGACGGACCAACCGAGTCGTATGTGCGTCGTGCACCTTCCTTAAGGTGCCCCCAAGACTGAAGCTGGAGGTTCTCAAGGTAGACTATGTATGTGTCTTTCATGTTCTTAAAGCAAACGGGTATAAGGGTCTCATCCTTACTGAAATCAGTGCACTCCAAGCACTTGTGATGAAATCGCGTAACATAGGTGTTGAGATCTTCCCCGGGGTTCTGGCAGATTCCAGCAATGTCAACGATGGTCACACGTTCCGTCTCATAGTGAAACTTATCAAGGAAGAGCTGGACCATGTCGGACCAGGAGTGGATAGTACCGTTAAGAATCTAATGATACCAAGAGTAGGCGAGACCAGTTAGGGACTTGTGAAATTCTCGAAGCTTCAAAGTGTCGTCATCCCCGTAGTGCTCCAGGGAGCCAACAAAATGGGTGAGGTGTTCGCCAGCGTTGCCCTCTTTGCCATTAAACAAGGTGAAGGATGGTTGCTTGTACTTGACAGGGTAGGGCTTGGTATCAAGGCTGCCAGAGTAGGGAGCATGGCCTTACAGCTTTGAGGGGGAGTGTGGTAAGGATGACTGCTTGAGACGGCGAAGGAAGGCATCAAAGTCATGATTGGTGACATACGACGCATGTGATGGTTTGTGCCCTGTCGGGATGATCCAGGCACACAGAACCCCCAGACGGTACAACCTGAGGCATCGAAGGGATGACGATGGTAGAGAGGGGTTGGTGTTGGGAACAACTTGGTTTGCATATGGGTAGTGTCAGAGGCTGGAGGCCGGTCGTCAAGAACGGTTGACCGGGTAAGCAAGGGGAATGACTTGTGTTTAGGCTTCGGTATGTTATGTTCGGGTCAAGCTCCATCTCGATTGAGTCGTGAGCCCCCGAAGTACTTTGAGTAAGTGTAAGACGTGGCGTCGGGGGCCGAGGTGCATGAGTCCTACTGTAGAGGGGCCCGGAGGACCAAGGCAGCGGTGGTCGCAACACTGGGACCTGAGCAGTGTCTAGCACTAGCCCAGGCCCTCAAGGTTGTATCTGAGCAGGAGGGGCCAACCTTAGAGCTTGGGATAACACAGGGTGAGCAACGGGCATAGGGTGGGGAGCTCTAAGGCCTTGAGAAGTCGGTGACTGTGAAGGCAAGACTTGGATTGATTTTTGCATTTCTAAGATGACAACCATGAGAGAAGATTGAAAGTCTTGGAGTTCGGTGATGGTAGAAGTAGGGTGTTGGATTGTGGCATCAACGATCGCAGCCACATTATGTGCATCCATCCCGGGGAGAAAATGGAGTTTGTTGTGGCTACTCTCTTCTTAAACCTCGGGTGATGTTCCTCTTGGATGGCTGGGTTGAGACTTTGGCTGGTAGTCCTGGTAGTCCTGTGTTGCTGAGGCATGGTTGCTTGGGTGTGTCAAACAAGGAACGAACTGCACTGCGATGCTCACCTCCCCAGCGGAGTCACCAAAATGATGCTAAGGAAAGTCGGTTCGCAGTAGACGTAAAGGTGACACAAGGAATGCAGTCCGAGTCAGATGCAAAGTACGCTGATGTGGGACACAACAAGGATGGAACAAGGGCAGAGACCAAGGGCTTCCTAGACAGAGCCTGTGAGTGGCAGTGCTGTGAGGGCGATGGCGTAGGGTGAGTACACTACGAAAGTTACAGTCCGATAATTAGGTCCAGAGTCAGGGTCATGAATGTTTCTCTCTCTAGAATTCTAGAGTGAGAAAGTGAAAATGTGTGAATTCCGTCCCAAATGAATTCTCAAGACCTCTATTTATAGAGATTGAGATGATGTCATTAACCGACACATGGCACTCCCCCGGGGTGACACGTCACCGGGGGTCCACGAGTGCCGGTGCTCCTCAGACAGTCGGATCGCATATTCACCCAGCCTGCTCCTAACAGCGTTGCTCTATCTATCTAGAAAGATTGTCTCCCATAGCATCGGTGTCATTAAAGAACCCCCTTGATCTAGCCACCAATCCAAGCCCTTGTAGAGTCCCATAGGCCTGGCAGCGATGCGGAAGACCCGACAGCCAGCTGCCAAGTGGACTAGGCGCGATGACCTCCGAAGATCTGCTCCCGTCTTGGAGTGACCCAAGGGTCATAGTCCCTAGGGCTGCCGACGCGAGCCCCCAATGCCGGAGCACGTAGGCCAGTCACGAAGACACCCTGGCGGAGAGTGTCCCGGAGGATTCGCCTATCCCGCGGGTGAGTCCTTGTGCCGGAGCACTCGGAGCGCATCAAGGTAGAATCTCGGAGGAGCCATCTACTTGATGGGCCAGGTAGCATCCAGGAGGAGAAGAAGGGGGTTGAAAAGCTCCCTGGCAGAGATGGTGCCTTAGAGAGCGAGTCTATCCCGTGGGTGAGTCCTTATGCCGGAGCACTCGGAGCGCGTCGAAGTAGTATCTCGGAGGAGCCGTCTACTTGCCAGAAAGGGAGCTGAAAAGCTCGCTGGTGGAGATAGTGTCCCGGAGGAGTTGCATATCCCTACGGATGTGTCCTTGTGCCAGAGCACTTGGAGTATGTCAAGGTAGCATCCCTGAGAAGCCGTCTACCTGGCGGAAGGGGAGTTGAAAAGCTCTCTGGCCGAGATAGTGTCCCGGAGGAGTCGCGTATCCCTAATAGTGAGTCCTTGTGCCGGAGCACTCGGAGCGCGTCAAGGTAGCATCCCGGAGGAGCCGTCGACCGGACGGGCTGAGGTAGCATCCCGGAGCAGCCGTCTACCTGGCAGAAAGGGAGTCTTCATAGCGGAGCACTTAGAGCTCCCTGGTGGAGATATTGTCCCGGAGGAGTCGCCTATCCCCCCAAGTGCTGCATACTCCAGAGAGTGGGTCGAAGAATGTTCCATGACAAGGCAAGGTGCCCATGGTGTGGTGAATGAGTGTGGTGCCCGTGGGGCTTGTAGCAAGATTGTGGCACATGGGCGCGATGAAGTGCGTATGGTGCCGGGGGCACGGTAGTGTGACAGAGAGCCTGGGGGCATAGCTGTATTGCGGCGCGACGCACGATCGCGACGGAGTGAGTAAGGTGCCAGGGGCATGTCAGTGTTAGTGGCGTGGCATATGGGCACGAGGAAGTGCGTATGGTGCCGGGGGCACGGTAGTGTGATAGAGAGCCTGGGGGCACGGCTGTATCAGCAGCGTGGCGCATGGGCGCGGTGGAATGAGTGAGGTGTGTGGGTACGTCTGTGTTAGTGGCACGGCACATGGGCACGATGGAATGCGTATGGTTTCGGGGGCACGGTAGTGTGACAGAGAGCCTGGGGGCACGGCTGTATCAGCGGCGCTGCGCATGGGCTCAGCGGAGTGTTGGAGTGCAATGCCCGGATGCCGGTGACGAGGGTCGCGGGGATGACGCCTGGGCGACGGACGAAGAGCATCGCAAAGTTGGCAAACGGCGTGGCGGCGATAGGGTTCGAGGAGACGGCGCGCGGGCACGGGCAACAGGGGTCGCAGGGTTAGCGCGTGGGCGCGGGTGATGTCTGGACGACGGCGATAGGGGTCGTGGAGATGACGCCAGGGCAACGGGGGACGGGGTCGAGGAGTGAAGTCCGGGCGACAGGGTCGCAGAGTGACGTCCGGGTGAGGGACGACGAGGGTCGTGGACGATGTATGGTCCCTTGAAGGGAAGTGAAATTATTAAGTATGGAGGCCAAAGGCCAACCCTGGGGGAAGGCTAAGGCTAACCCCTAAGGCTAACCCCAAGGGGAAGGTAGAGGCCAACTTCCTTGGGCAAGTGCCAAGGCACACCGACGAGCAACGTGCGGCATGCGACAGTCGACGGCCGAGGCCAACTTCCTTGACTGTTGATTGTACGGACGTGTCGTGCAAAATGGGACCCCTGTGGGCCTTTTGGGTGCAACCAGAATAAGTTGAGAACAATCTCTAAGAGAGCAACGTTAGTGTGCCTTGGCCTTCGCCAAGGGTGACCTGCCTCGGCCTTCCCCTTGAACCACCATCACTATCTTCAGACAACAAACGTTGCAATTGCCCGTGCGCCATCTCTGCTCACCGCTCCTCATGCGATGTTTATGTGTCACGTGCCCTTGGCACGACGCCCACATCCTCTACAAACGTTGTCGCACCCATGGGCCATTCATTTTTCACTACCCTCGGTACAACGCCCACTTTCATGACAGACGTTTCCTGTCCATGCGTCACATGCCCTCAACACGATGCCGACTCTGCGACACTTGTGCATTCCCGTGCGCCATTCGATGTCACATGTCCCTGGCAGTGCATACATTTCGCTGCGCCCCTGCACCATGTGGCTTATAAAGTCACCCCCTAGCTTTTTGTCACATTATCATGCTACAGGCACCGCATCTACTTTGCCCATGCGCCACGCCACTGATACAGCCCCGCCTCTTGGCTCCCTGTCACACTACTGTGCCACCGGTACAGCACACACTCCATCGAGCCCATGCGCCTTGATCGTGGAATATATTTTGACCCCTTCCTGAAGTATGCAATATCCTCTGGGAATAAGCGACTCCTCCAGGACACTATCTCCGCCAGGGAGCTCTAAGTGTTCCAACATAAAGACTCTCATTCTGCCAAGTAGACGGTTCCTCTGGGATGCTACCTCAGCCCATTGGATCGGCAAGTCATCTGGGATACTACCTTGGCGCACTTCGAGTGCTCTGACACAAGGACTCACCCACGGGGATAGGCGACTCCTCCGGGACATAATCTCTGCCAGGAAGCTCTAAGTGCACTCTCCTTCAGCTAGGTAGACCGCTCCTACGGGATGCTACCTCGGCGCTCTGGTAGGCTACTCCTTCGGGACATTACCTTGGCACGCTCTAAGTGCTCCGGCAAAGGACTCACCCACGGGGATAGGTGACTCCATCGGGACACTATATCAGCCAGGGAGCTCCAAATGCCCTTCTGCCAGGCAGACGACTCCTTCCAAAACTATTTCAGCCTGTCATCTAGGCGATTCCTTCAGGACACTATCTTCGCCAAGGTGTCTGCGTGACTGGCCTACGTGCTCTGACACTAGGGGCTTTCATCAGCACCCTAAGGGACTATGACTCGTGAGTCACTCCGAGATAAGAGCAGGTCTTTAGAGGGCATCGCTCCTAGTCCACCTGGTAGTTGGGCCACGGGTCATCCGCACCGGTGCCAGGTCCGCAAGGGCTTTGGACTAGTGGCTAGATCAAAGGGACTCTCTGGCTACACCTGCATTGTGTGGGCCTATTTTTCCAGATAAATAGAACAACACTATGATTGAAAGCTCAGGTAAATATGTGATTCGATAGCCCATAGAGCATAGGCACCTATGGACCTCCCGGTGACATGTCACTCCCATGGAGTGCCACCTGTCGGTTGATGACATCTTCATTTCAACCTCTATAAATAGTGGTCTTGAGAATTCATTTGAGGACTTCAAAAGAACAGAACTCATTCTTCACATTTTCACTTGCTCACTCTAAAATTCTAAAGAGAGAAACGTACAAGACCTTGACTTTGGACCTAAGCATCAAGCTGTGACTGTCGTCGTGTATTCACCCTTATGCCATCGCCCTCGCAACACTGCCTCTCTCAGGCTCTTTCTAGGAATCTCTTGGTCTCCGCACTTGCTCTATCCTTGTTGTGTCCCACATCAGCATACATGGCATCTGACTCGGACTACATTCCTTGTGGCACTTCCACGTCGACTACTAACCCACTTTCCTTGGCATCATTTTGGCAACTTAACTGAGGAGGTGAGCATCACAGTGCAGTTCATCCCTTGTCTGATACACCCGACCAACCATGCCTCAGCAATGCAGGGTTACCAGGACTACCAGCAATAGCCTCAACCTAGCCATCCAAGAGGAGCATCACCTCGAGGACTAAGAGAAGACCAGCCACAACCAATTTTAGGCTCTACCGGTGATGGATGCACCTAATGTTGTCATGATCATCCACGCCATAATGTAGCACATCACTCTTACCATCACTGCTTCAAGATTCTCAATCTTCTCTCATGGACACCATCTTTAAAATGCAAAAATTAATCCAAGTATTGACTTCACAGTTAAGGACCTTTCAAGGCCTCAGACCTTCCTCCCCCGTACCTGATGCTCACCTCGTGTCACCATAAGCTCGGGGACTGGCCCCTGCTGCCCAGATCTAGCCTTCAGGGCCTAGGCTTGTTCTGGACACTGCCCAGGTCCCAGTGTCGCGATCACCGATGCCTTGGTCTTCCGAGGCCTTGACGATAGGATTTACGACACCTCAGTCTGCATTGCCCTGCCTTACCTTTGCTCAAAGCACTTGGGAGACTCACGACTCAGTTGAGATGGAAGCCAACCCCAACATGGCTAACCGACACCACAAGTAGATGCTACCCACCACCAACCCTTCTCTACCATTGTCATTGCCTAAAGGCCTCAGGTCGTCCAATCTGAGGGCTCAAGTGTTAGGATTATCCCGACTGGGCACAAACCTTTACCTGCTTCGTATGTCACCAAACATGTCCTTGACGCAATCCTCCACCAACTCAAGGAATCATCCTTACCTCACTCCTCCTCTAACTTGTGTGCCCATGCTCCCTGCTCTTGCGACCTCGCTACCAAGCCCTACCATGTCAACTACAAGTAACCAGCCTTCACCCTGTTCAACAACGAACAAGGCAATGCCCGAGAGCACCTCACCTGTTTTGCTGGCTGCCTAAAGCATTATAGGGAGAATAATACTTTGAAGCTGTGGGAATTTCACAAGTCCTAGACTGGCTTCACTTACTCTTGGTACCACTAGATCACTGAAGGTACCATCCATTCCTGGTCAGACATGGTCCAACTCTTTCATGACAAGTTTCACTATGAAACAGAGTGTGTGACCATCATTGACACTGCCGAATCCTCCAGAAGCCCGAGAAGACCTCAACGCCTAGGTCACATGATTTCATCACAAGTGCTTGGAGTGCACTGACTTTAGCAAGGATGAGACATTTGTACCCATTTGCTTCAAGAACATGAAAGACACCTACATGCCTACCTTGAAAACCTCCAGCTTTGGTCTTGGGAACATCTTAAAGAAGTTGCGTGGTGCACCTATGACTTGGTTGGTCTGCCAAGGACCCCCAAAGTGCCAAACTCAGCTTGCCCTAACCACGACAGTAGAAGCGGCCAGCAACGACGACAACGGCCATAAGTGCCGATCATAAGGAAGGGACAGGCGCCCTGACAAGAGAAGGTAGCCGATGTTTGCCTCAGAATACCCATGCAACTTAAAGACAGTCAAAGTGCTCCTCGAGACTTAGATCAATGACGGTTCCATAACCCTTCCCGATGCCAAATCTGAGCCCGTTTTGGGCAGACTTAGCCCATCCCAACTACTGCCCTTATCATTGGACTGTTAGTCATGGCCTCAAGTGGTGCTGGGACCTCAAGTTCGCTTTCACTGACAAGATTGCATCCGACGAGCTCAAAGTGTAAATGCGGGGACATGTGCCCCACCCGCCCATGCCCTGCCTTCCTAGTGCTTTTTCCACACTTTTTATTTTTCCTTCATTTTGCAAGTTTCAATGTACTCAATCCCCATGTACCAAGGCATGTTGCCTCCCTATGTTATCAATGAAGTTGTATTTTCCAAACTTGGAAAATTTTCAAGCTACAATTGCTCTTGCACAAGTCTACAAATACTACCCTTGACTCCATCACCTACTCCCTTAGGGGCTTCACCCCTTCACTATCCCAAACCAGGACAGATTCCCCCTTCCCCCACTGCCTCACATTGCATAGCAACTTGATAGGTGGTGCACGGGGTGGCTCAAACCATGCTACTAAGTCTCAACTCGGTCAGCCGACATCCCATCAGGCTATGGTACCGTCTTGGCATGCACGCAACATGTCTCGTCGCCCCTTCTTTGCCTCTGTGACTCAGCCTGTCACCAATGCCAGCCCAGCATCTTAAATCCCCACCTCCCTCTTACCCTGCATGCTGGTGGCCGGGTTACCACCCTCAACGGCCTCCCTCGGCACCCGTGCCCGAGCTCTATTTTCCCCTTTTAGGGACTTAGACAAAAATTTTCCTGCCCCCCTTCCTCCTAGTTCCAACACAACAAAAATTTTCTTTCATGTCCCTTACACCCCCTTATCCCCTTTTCGACACACATAAAAAAATTTCAACACAAAATTTTCATCTCCCCTCTCCCTTCTTAGAAGGCAAAAAGGCAGATTTGACCTAACCCAAACCCGACCCGCACTTGCCCTGACCCACTGCTCATTTTTTTTCTCTTCCCCCTATTATTTATAGATCACCCCAAAACCTAACAACCCGAGTCGTGACCCAAAATACGCTAATGCCCAAAAAACCCTAGATCTCTTTCTCTTTACCTAGCGTCGCCAAACCCTTTTAGCTGCCAACCCACTTCACCTCTCTCTTGCTGGCAGCGACCCACACCAACTCCCCCCCCCCCCCTCACAGTCAACGACATTCCTTCTCTCCCTTCCTCATCCCCCACCCCCATTGGTAACCGGGGCCCAGTAGCCTCGCCACCGCCTCCTTTTCTCCCTTCTTCCACATATCTTCCTCTTTTTCATCCCTTCCCCTACTTCAGCCAACCCCTCCCCCTTTTTAGCTCCCCTCCCCCCTTCGGCCATCACCTTCACCTTTGGCCCACCCCGCCACCTTTGGCCTCCACCACACCAAGGCCACCCTGTTCAGCGTCACCCACCCCACGACCTCCCATTTCAGCCTCCTCACCCCTCTCAGCCTTCCTCCTACGTTAGTCATGTTCTTTTCATCCTCACTACATCACCAACTTCATCCTTCCCACTTTTCCATGGCTAACGACCCCCCTTATCCCCTCTCTATCATGCTTCGGCCGACCCTTCATGACTGACGATGCTCGTTTCACGTCCTCAGTCAACCCCTATGGCCGACTTTAAGAATGACCCCTCAATCGGGCCAAATAACCAAAGTTGATGACTTACAGACACTTCAGCCTTCCCCTCACTCTCTAATTTTGGCCTTCGGCCTCCTCTACCCATCTCGGCCAAAAACAACCACCATCACCTTCCATCATTACCACCATGCTCATAATTAAAAAAAAACTCATTGTCACGTAACAATGTGCGCGACCCTTCACGTCGCTCCGTCTCTCACCCATTTCACCACTCTTCTACACCACTTTGAACTTTTTTTGTAACTTCGACCAAATTTTCATACCCAGGTTTCAGTAGGTGGTGCACAGGGTGGCTCAAGTCACTTAGCACTCAGCCTCGTCATTTAGTGATGACCATGCACCTGCCCAATCGTTGCGCGTTGCCACACAGGGTGTGAAGTCAACGTACTTGGCAGGTGGTGCGTGAGGCAGCTTGAACCACCTACTCCTCATGTTCATTGGTCAGTGCCAGTTTCCATGCCCCGCATCGTGATGCTGACCATGCTTCTGGGCCTATCGTCGTGCCCCTGCACTAACGCCCAAGCATCCCCAGGCATTAGTAAGTGATGCACGAGTGGCCCGAGTAACCTACTCTTCACCCTCGTTGTTTAGTGAAAATGTCAGAGACTCTCCGCCAAACAAACATAAAAATTTCTTTAATTATAGACTTACGAATATGCATGCGATAGACACACGGGTTTTCCCTCCGCGCAAACCGCACACAGGGAGCTTATGTTGCTATCCCATCCTGGCTATGCACTTTTGGACCGTTCTTGGGTCCCTCTCCCACGACATGTCAACTTTTAAATGATCAATGTTCAATGCTTCCAAGCCAGTTAAACCAACATGCATGCTCAAGTCACGTGCACACCACTTTATTTTTCATAAAATGTGCAAGTTAAACAACGTCGGTGTGCCTTGGCCTTCACCAAGTGTGGTCAGCCTCGGCCTTCCCCTTGAGGGGTCGGCCAACCACCATCACTCTCTTTAGATAACAACTATTTCCCTCACCCGCACACCACGTCTGCAACACCCGTCTCAGCGCTAATGAGCCTTTCATGTGTCACGTGCCCCCGGCATGATGCCCAATTCCACGATAGACGTCGTCATGACTTAAAACCCATTTTTGAGCATGTTATAGCTGATCATTACCTGCAAAGAAAGTCAAACAAAGAGTGAGCTTTTGAGAGCTCGGTAAGGTTGTACAAGGACAACTGAAAGAACTACAACCCATTTACAAGAATCCAACCAACTATGATTTTCAAAATGATCAAAATTCATCAGAAATAAATACCAAAATAAACATTAACAATCACGACAGATTCCAAAACAAACATTGAAAGATTATTTTCAAAGCCATCATTCCAAAATATAACGTTGGTTTTCCAAAGGCTTTCTAAATGAGTTCAAATGCAGTCTGGAAAAAGATTTCAAACAAGTACAAACCATTTGGGACAATCCTTTCTAGTCATTTTCGTAATAGTCACTGTAAGATACAATGTAAATAAATTCAAAGATGTTGATCCTGGGCAATTGTGATGCCATTCAAGCAAAGCCAGTATGCGATGACGTTCCAGCAAAGCCAGTATGCGATGCCATTCCGGCAAAGCTAGTTTGCGATGACATTCAGGCAAAGTGAATATGGTGTACACGTGCATGATGTACAAATACTTGTCCATTTAGGTACTAGCTTGCATTCCACGTAGGATTCATACCAGTCTTATAATGCCTCCCCACAGTTTAGTTTCTCAAGTCAACACAAAATCAACAATAACAATGAGTGTTAACATGAACTCAAATAACTGAAATCAAATTTATCACTCAAAATACAAGAATTGCCACAAACCAATAGCAAGAATAAATACGAACAGTCATCGATTCAAGCATAAAAATTCTGAAGAAGCGTACAAAAAATTATCGAAATTTCTCTGCATGTAATAATAGGCGAGCATAGATAGATTTCCAAACAACCGATTTAGGTTCAGTGTTGGTGTTTTCTTGGTAATAACATGCTGATATCAAATACATATCTCAGTGTTTGATAATAGCTATATGCAAATCGAAAGAATACTTACGAGTACGAGTTATCAAAATAAGGGTTCGGACGAATGTCCTTACCTAGGGTTTAGATAGAAACCCTTACCTGAATCCGAAGCTAGATTATCCTAACCGAAAAATATTTAGCTTTACCCTAAACAGAACAATCAACTGATTAGAATACAATCTACGCTACAAAATTATAAACTCAATACGGACTCACACATACTCTCAAAACAAACTCCTTACGGGATACGTAAAATTACCAAAATGCCCCTTATGTGTAAAATTACCAACATGTTCCTCTCGAACTTAAATCACCAAAATGGCCTTTATATATATAATTACCAAAATACTCCTTATGTGAAAATTACCAAAATGCCACTCTCAGACTTATATCACCAAAATGCCCCTTACGTGTAAAATTAATAAAATGCCCTTTATGTGTAAAACCACTAAAATAATCTTATTGTATGTGAATCTATCCAAAAATAATGTTCTTAGGTCAAATTACTAAAATACCACTCAGAATGACAATTTACCAAGATAACCCCGGGAGTTCCCGGTTCCGAACAAATCGAAAAAATACTCTGAAACACTATTTTAAGTATCCGCAAGTCATTTTGGGCTAAAAAGTATTTTAGAAAATTTTCGTCTGAAAATCGTGAATCGGTATCCTGATCGAGTGTTCAGAAGCCGGTTCTGCTAAAAATACCTATCGGCCTCAGAATGGCACGAAATTTTAGATACAGTAAAATAAGGCTTTACTAAAATTTTCATACTAAAATAATTTGGTTTGGTATGCTAAATAAATCATTAATTTCTTCGAATCGATACCCTAATTTAGCATCCTTCGTGGACATAAAAAAATTTCAAGAGCAACTGTCTCATAAAAATAACATAAGTCTCTTTTTTGTACTTTGTCAAATTCTTATTTGAATCATTTACAAAATTCATGCAGGGCTGATTAACCTAACCCCCTCCCTTTTAGTGGCAACTATAGTCACTAATCACACTTTAATGGATTAAGCACACACATTGTTTCACCTTACCCACACATACATAGCACTCCCAAATTTCACTTAACCATACACACTCTTAAGCACTAACCACAAAATACACACAAATTAAACCCCACATCACAAACAATCACTTATATTATATACAAACGCACTACATTTGACACACATTTGACCCACACACACATTCTAACACAGTTATGCAAACACACACATACACTTTCCCACTGCATAGCCCCAAGAACAGATGAACCCACTAGTACTATTGCAACAGCAGCATCATCATCATACCACCATAGCAATTACACATACCCGCACACTAAGCAGCAGCATAGCACAGCACAGCAGCACAACACAACATACTACAGGAAAAAGGATTTTTAATGACGGATTTTTAGTGACGGAAACAATTTCGTCACTAAAAGGCGATTTCAGCGACTGAATGTACCGTCTGTAAAAATCCGTCGGTAAAATTTTTTACCGAGGGTGAGTTCCGTCGATAAATGTTTTTACTGACGGATTTTCCCCAACGGGTTTTTAGTGACGGAAATACTGTCAATAAAAGTTTTTAGAAAATTTGTAATTTAGGTTAGATTTTTAAATATGTGTTTAGCAATGGAATGTTTGCGTCGCTAAATATTCTATCGCTAAAAATTAATTTTAGCGACGGAATTGTCCATCCCTTAAAATCTTCATCTCTTAAAGTCTAAATAATATTGACTTTTATCGACGGACTTTTAGCGATAGACCATTCCGTAGCTAAAAGTCCTATCTTTTTTCTCTCTCCTCCGTTTTCTTTCTTAGTTTCTCACTCACTCTCTGATTTCCTCCCTCCGGCGATCCCCTCCTCTAGTGTCCCCCCTTTGGCAATACCCCCTCTAGGGACACGAACCCCCCCCCCCCTGGCGACATCCCCCCCGCCCCACGACGGCGTACCCCTCAGCTCAACTTCTCCCAAGCCCTCCACTGCAATGCCACCGTCGCCGTACCACCTCCTGTAAGCTCCATTTTACTTTATTTTATTTTAATGCACATAGTTTAATTCATCTAAGTGTAATTGAGTTTCATTTGTTATGATGTATAGCGTAATTGAATTTAATTTGTTAAAATGTATAGTGTTGTTGTATATAGTTTGTTATAATTTTTTTATCATGTTTAATTGTACTATGAGTTTAATAAAATCCTAATTAAGCCCTAATTAATACTAAGTAGCCCTAATTGAATCAGATTAACCATAATTATTCCTAATTAGCATTTAGTCCTAATCAGTCGTAATTAACACAAATTAGCCATAACTAATCTAAGTAAACCCTAATTAGCCCTAGTTAGTTCTCATTAACCCAAATTGGACCTAATAAATACTAATTAACTCTAATTGAACCCGATTAACCCTAGTTAGCCCTAAGGAACCCTAATTAACTCTAAGGAACTTTTAATTAACCTTAGTTAACCCTAATTAATCCTTAAGACATCTTAAAGTGACCCTAATTAATCTAATTAAACCCTAATTACCCAAATTAATCCTAATTAGTCCCGATAAATCCAAACTAAACCCTAATTAACCTAGTTAACCTAATTACGGTTAATTAGGGTTAACCTCGATAAACCCTAACTATACCCTAAATAACATTAATTAGGCCTATTTAATACTAATTAGCCTATTGAATACTAATTAACCCTAACAGAACCCGATTAACCGTAATTAGTCCCGATTAACCCTAATTAACATAATTAATCTAATGAAACACTAATTACCCAAATTAACCATAATTAGCCCCAATAAACCTTAACTAAACCCTAATTGACCCTAATTAAATCCTAATTAGCCTTACTTCTTAGCCTTGATAAACCCTAATTACCCTAATTATCCTAAGTAAGCCTAATACATCCCTAATTAACCCTGATAAGTCCTGATAAGCTTATATACAACTTTAACCCTAGCTAAACTGTAAACCCCATCAAAATCACAGGTGACACAATATCAACTCTGCGAATGAACTCCGTACTCCACCAAGAAACGTGAGTACGTCGGCTGCCCACATTAGAAATATTCATTGTTATTTTGTGGTGTCCATTGACAATGATTTAGTTACAACCCATCGTCAACGAATTTGAAAAATGAATCATTTAGGTTATGGCATGTTCTTGCAAATTAACCTAATGATTACTTTTTTCAAAATTTTAAAATTTTAGAAAGATGGTTGCATATGTTACTAAATTTCAAACTCGTGCATGCATAAAAACCCTTAATTCCCGTTCAGAGGTACTCATTACAAAGTAATGCTCTGTAATGAGCCTTTGAATGTCCAATTTGGATAATTTGGAAAAGCTAAATGTTTATAAAACAGTGTATCGACTCATGTTCTGTGTTCTATGTCGTGGATATTTGGTACACATTCTCAAGTGTTTATTCGGGTGCATACAGATCTGGTGTTCTAACATCCATTAATTCTTGCAAGAGCAAGATTAGATGGATGTTAGAAATCCTAATCGATGTCGTGTACTTGAAGAAATACGGGGAGGTGTTACCGAAATTTCCGTAAAGAGAGGTCTAAGCATGAGTTGGTAACTATTTTATAAACATGCACTTTTCTGAATGGAATAGGACCACTACCTACTAGAGAACGGAGGGGATATATAAATAGACTTGTTGTCACATACATGCATTCATTTTCATATCGACCCCACCTAACTAGAGGTTTCAATTTAAGTTGGTATATAATAAGTAATCTCAGTCGTCAAGTCGGTCGATCGAAGTTGGATGAAAAGGAAGAATGCTGACGATTTTGAGGATCGAATCGATAAATTTCTCGAGTTCGCTTAAGCGCATCCTGCACATGTTGACTCTGAGACGATAAGGTGTCCATGCAGTAAATATGAGTTGTTGCATTGGAGAAGGAGAATGGTGGTCAAATGGCATCTTGTCCTGTACGGTTTTATGGGTGGATACACAAGGTGGACGCAGCACGGGAAAACGATAGTATTGTCATCCAATCCGGCTAGTCAAGCTAACGTTAGGGAGGAGGCGTAATATGATTACTGAGATATGACTATGGATGTTGGGCATGCTAATGTTGAATGGGGTGATTACCGCGACGATGACATTCCCCAGTAGTCGAACTAAGGGGGCTAATCAATTTTATGATTTGTTAAGAGATGCGAAGAAGCCGTTGTGGGATGGAATCTGGAAACACACATGGCTGTCTGCAGTTAGTCAGTCATTACAGTTAAAATCGGAGAACAGGCTAAGTGAGAAAGGATTTAACGAGTTTGTTACTTTTATCAAAGAACTTTTATCGGAGAGTGAAAAGTTGCCCCTATTGTACTATGATGCAAAGAAGATGATGAGGAAACTTGGATTGAGCTATGAGTGGATAGATGCATGCAATAACGACTGTGTATTGTTCTTGAAAGAGAATAAGAACTTGACACGGTGTCCAGTATGTGATCATTCAAAGTATAAACTGGACAAAGGGAAGAAGGAAAAACTTGCATGGAAGGTACTGTGATATTTTCCGTTACCCCAAGGCTTCAGAAGATGTACTACTCCTCCAATACGTCTGAATATATAAGGGCTCACTGTGAGACTCGTAGCAACAATGTCGATGTGCTGACACACCCAGCTGATGGAGAGGTATGGAATGAGTTTGACCGCAGACATCCAAGCTTCACTCAAGAACTTCAAAATATTAGATTTGGTTTGGCAACTGATAGGTTCAACCCTTTTGGGCAATCTAGCACTCCTAACTCCACATGGCCTGTTATTATTGTCCCGTACAATCTTCTACCAGGCATGTGCATGAAGAAGCCGTACATATTTTTTTGTCATTGCTTATTCCGGGGCCGAAGAGTCCCAGTAAGGACATAGATGTGTATTTAAGGTCGTTGATTGATGAGCTCAAATAGCTATGAAATCATGGACTCGAAACTTATGATGCATCCCTCAAACAGAACTTTCAGATAAGGGTTGCTTTGATGTAGACTATACAGGATTTTCCCACATTGGGAATGTCGTGTGGGTGGAGCAAACATGGAAAGTTAGCGTGCCCTGCTTGTATGGGCATGAATCTCGGTAATAAGTTAAAGCACGGCGGGAAGCCCTTATGGTTTGGATGTCACTGAAAGCTTTTGCCACCAGACCATCAGTTCTGTAGGCAAAAGGATAAATTTGATAGGACAATCGAGCGTGAGGTTGTCACATTGGACTACCCATCTGGTGAAATGAACTTACACCTAGAGGCACTTGATACTGACATACCATATGGCAAGGGCGTACCGGATCAGAAGATTCCAGGATACGAGAAAGAGCACAACTGGAGGAAATAGTCTATTTTCTGGGAGTTAGCTTACTGGAGGACACTCATTATCCGAAACAACATGGATATGATGCACATCGAGAAGAATTTTTTCGATAATGTGTTCAACATAGTGATGAATTTCAAGGGAAAATCAAAATATCACCTTAAAGCGAGAAGGATCTACAATAGTTGGGTGTACACCGTGAACTGCATCCTCGGACATTCAGCCGGAGGAAGCTCGAAAGCCCCTTACTGTCTAGACAAGAAATGGGTGGAGAATATCTGTCAATGGGTTAAGAATTTGAAGCTTCCGGATGAGTATGCATCCAACATATCTCATTGCTGCAATGTATCAGAATAAAAGTTCCAGGGGATGAAGAGTCACGACTGTCATGTATTTATGACAATATTCCTTCATATTGCCTTTGAGGGACTGTTGCCAAGGGTTGTATACGATACTTTAACTGAATTATCTCATTTCTTTTGGGATATCTGTTCTTCTACAATTCAGGTGAGTAACATGGAGGTGCTTGAAAAGAACATTGTGTTGACAATTTGCAAGCTCGAAAAAAAATTTTCACCGTCATTCTTTGATTCAATGGAGCATTTGCCCGTTCACTTGGCATATGAAGCTAAAATTGGTGGACCTGTGCAATATCGGTGGATGTATCCATTCGAGAGGTATGCTGTAACTCTATGTTGTTCGTTTACAAGTAATGTAAATACCGGTGCATTAATATTCCGCCTAACTCTATTCATTAAACTTTTAGGTTCATGTTCCATTTGAAGAAGAAAGTTCATAATAAAGCTCGTGTTGAGGGCTCAATTGCTGAGGCTTACGTAATGGAAGAGCTTGTAAACTTTTGTAGCCAATATTTTGGGCCTGATGTTGATACAAGGTTAAATCAACTAGGTCAAAATGAGCCCGAAGCTAGCACACATTTGGAAGGACAATTGTCAATATTCAAGCAGTCGGGTAGTCCATTTGGACGGACCCATTCTTGGTGGCTAACAGATGTAGAGTACATTGCTACAATAATATATGCCGTTCTAAATTGTCATGAAGTTTCAGCATTCGTTCAATAAGTTTCTGACTTAAGATAATTACTATACATAATTGAAAATGTGTGATTAGTGGGTTAACTCTCTTGATTTGCAATGAATTCGATGCGGAATCTTTAATCACTAATCCTATTTGAATTGAATCTCATCGAAAATCGCAATTTATAGAGTGGTTCAGAAGATGTGTAAGTCTTTAACCAAAATATACTATGTTTTATATGCCACTCCATATGTTGTTTATTAACTTTCACCGTTTTATATAATAGGTTCAGTCGATTGATGCGATAGTAGCCTCCTTATTGAAATTACTAGCTCAAGGCCCTAGTAAACAAGTAGCCTATCATCAATGGATTTAGGTTTAACGTAAAAGATGATGACCAGACAAAACAAACCCAAAACAGTGGAGTCTTGGTCAATGGCAACAGTTATGACGAGAATTGCATGGACTTTTATGGAGAGCCGGATGAGATTGTTGAGCTAACATATCTAGGTTCCCAAAATTGCCTAGTAATGTTCAAGTGTACATGGTTCGATGTCACATGCAGTAAAGGAATTCGTGTTAGCTCTCAATGGATTGTAGATATCAATGTTAAGTCAAGACTTGCATCAGACGAGCCGTTTGTGTTTGCTAGTCAAGCTGTACTAGTCTTTTACGTAGAGGACGTCGCAAATCCCAAATCTCATTGGTATATAGTTATCAATTCCAAGAAATTGCCTCTGGCATATGACAGTGAGCCAGACATCTTTCAAGCCAACCAAACGCCTCTCTCTGTACCTGTTGAGGTGGACAACGAGGAGGATGATCTCCTTCTTCAACCAACAGTTAACGTAGGAGAAAAAGTTGTAGATGATGACGCGGAAGACGTAGAAAGTGTTGAAGATGATAAGACTGAGTCTACTGATGAAGAGGAAGAATTACTCGATAAAGAGGACGATAAGTCTCAGGAAGAAGAGGACAAGAGTCCCAAGAAGAAGAGATGATGATGGCGATGATTCACAAAATGAAGATGATTGACTTGTCCTGTTGTAACATGCATTCTTTTAGTACTCGGTTCATATAAATTTTTGATACTCAGTTCATTTATATAGTGTTGTAACATGATGTGGACTACAATTTTTTTTTGTATGTGTTAATTTCTTTAATATGGACTTGTTGTACACGAAGTCAAACATGCATAGATTACGGCCCATCCGTGGTCGCGGTGGACGCCGAGCTGCGTCAACCCCGGTGGCTCCCTCCTCATCATTGCCTGCTAATGACGAGGCACATAGTGCCCACATCTAACAAGAGGGGGCCCAGTCCCAGCCTCAGCCGCTGTTGCTGCCCCTACCCAGCCGCTGGCCCAACCCAAGGCCGATTCCTCCCACACGCCCGCTAGTTTTCCTTCTTCTGTGGGTTCTACCTCAGGTACATTTGATAACGACGTTTGGTCATAATGCTAGATAGGTATTTAAATTATATTTGATCTGTATTATTGTTGGTGTTTTGCAGGATCTCAATGAGGCCGTGGACCAACACGTGGGGTGCGCATCGACCCCAGCATAAACAAAGAGTTACTCTCACCCAGGAGGGCCAGTAAGTAAAAAAAATTACATAATGCAGTACTCAATTTCAATATTTATTATTGTCCAATTGTTTAATGTAATCGATGGTTGTTTATTTATCAGGATTCTGGAGACTCCGGCAAAGACGAAGATCGGCGTCCTTGTGAAAGGCCGATTCTTTGAACCACGGCTATACTGGAAGGACTGGGATGCCACGATGAGGGATTCCTTATGGGAGGAGTGGCTGGTATGGTTTTTAGCCATTTGTGTCAGTCATTATTTGTTTAATTAGAATGTAATTTTAAATTAATCGTATTGATTGTGTAGTTGGATGCCTTACAGGAGGGGGTTCGAGTTTTAGTCGCTTGAGCAGTAAGCGTCGGGGGGCAGGCTTTTTTTGCCTACATTTGCAAAAATTACGAGCAATGGTTGCACGATGCATGGGAGCGGGGGTGGAAGATGATGCCCGAAGGTGCCCCGGTGGAGGAATGGAAGAAATATCCCCCTCATTGGATATCTCTCAGCTGTATGGGGAGTATGGTTGATAAGTGGAGGACTGATACATCCCAGGAGACCAAGAGTAAGAGTGGGAGCGAGAACAGACAGGACAAAGATCCCACGCACACGGGGGGTCGGCGGCTCACAACGTCCCGACACAAGAATGCGATTAAGCACCCGAACCTGGCGCCAGATGAAGTTTGTGCTCTGACATACACTGAGACGCACCGAGGAAGAAGGATAAGGACGATCAACACCAGGCGGGGGACCTTGTTTCAGATATTTCCCGGTAGATCGATGTAAGTTACGAATTAATTTGTTTAGTTTGTTAAATTGTTGCTTTTGTTGATGTTTGTTGCCCTAATATTTTGAATGTGAAATCACTATTTTGCAGGCCTCGTACACACAGATTAGGGGGTCTGGGCAGTAGTCCAGACAGCCATCAGCGGGCAAGAGTACGGGCACGAGTACTGGGGGATTGAAGCGATGGCTGGATATGCTGGGGGTCGTTAATAGGCCAAAGGCAGTGTACACGGCCTGCCTGGTACGACTGTACGTGTCTTGATAGGTGTGTCCCTGCCCCCCACTCTCCTCCACAAACCTAGACATCGACTATGGGGCAAGTATCGTTACAAGAGGACGAGATCTGTCGCATTGCTACAGAGGTGTTTAGGATGATTACGGTGAATAATCAGGTACAACCACTATCGAGGTAAATGCATCCGTGCCTTTAGGTGCAGGGCAATGCTAGCGACATGTCGAGCCGGATCCGCCTCCCAGTGCACCCATGGATGAGGACCTGGGACTCGCCGACCCCTGATCAGCCCTTCCCCAGCCTCCTAGATGTTTGTATCTCACTCTCGTGTCCCCCCCCCCCCCCCCGACTTGTACTCCTCTACTCTATTGTTCCTCATTCCTGTGCCATCCTGTATACATTTCTTTTCTATTGATATAGAACTCATTCTTCGTACATATGTATTGTGTCAGTTTTAGGGTTAAATAATTGCTAATGGGTCAACAATTATTTTAACCCTAATGTGCATTGAGAATTATTTGCAAGATTGAGATTGTGTTGTTAAAATATGTAATTACAGGTTAGGGTATTAAAAAATTTTAAAATTATTTTGACTTTTAGCGACGGATTTTCTTCTGTCACTATAATAAATTATTCTTTAGCGATGGAAGTTCTGTCGCTAAAGTTTTGAGCTGCAGACTTTAGCGACGGGTTTTGCATCACTAAAAATCTATCGTTAAAAATTTTGGTGATGCTTTTTTTCGTCGCTAAATATTTTACGCAATAAATTATTTTCAAAAAAAAATAAATTAAAATACATAAAATACAATTAGCGACAGATATTCCGCTGCTAATTATATTTATACCTCCGTCTTTAAAGGTCGACTTTAGGTGACAGATTTTGAAAATCCGTCGCAAAACTTTTAAAGATTGGGTTGTAGGCAACAGACTTTTAGCGACAGTGTGTCCGTCGCCAGAAGTCTTTGGCGACGGATTTAGGACTTTTAGCGACGGAACTACCCATCGCTAAAAGTTCTTTTTCTTGTAGTGGCAGCAGTAGCAACGCTGCTGGCCACAGACACCAACTGTAGCCCCTCGAACACCCTCACGCCCGTTGCAAACATACTAGCCACTGTTGTAGCCACCTAAAGACACAGACTACTCAGCACCGCTGCTGCAACAGTAGCAACATCAACAGCACACACACACAGCCCTGCAATGTACACACAATGAGACATAACCACCCCTAACCCCCACGATTCATAGCTCCAGATCCCTTTAAAATATACCTATAAACATATTGAAATTTAATTAAAAAAAACACACTAAAATTCAGTTAAGTTATTCACCTTTATCCTTTATTTTTCTTCAGGTTTTTCAGTGTATTCTTTCCCTGCTTTTTCTTTATGAATCTTCCTCACTTCTACTAAATTCTAAACATGGAATTCTATATGAATTAATCCCCCCCCCCCCTTGATTTCAAAACAATAATGATTTCAACTCACAAACACAACAATTCGGTTATGGTTTCATTCCTTAAACAATTCGATCTTTCTTGTTTTATCTTAATTGATTTCTTCCTTTCCTTCTTCTACTATGTTTCCCCTCTCTCTTTCTAACTTTCCCTCTCCTCATCTGAAGCTCCTGCTTCTCTATCTCTGATTCTCTTTCTTTGGTCTATTTCTTCATCACGTTTCCTTCTTCTTTGTTTTTCTCTCTTTCACTGTTCATTCTTCTTTCTTCTGTTTTTATTTAATTAATCCATTAGCTTATATTTAAATTACATTAGTCAGCATACAACCAGGTAGGAGGTGGCCACATTATGCTCAATCTATCCAAAAATTGATACCTAACACTCAACTTTCAAAATTTCAATTTAGCCCCCAAATTTTGAGTAATTACTTTTGGGCCCCAAATTAATTCTATTCTTGATTAATTTAACTAGGTGTCACTTAGACATGTACTATCACTCATGTTATTGTTTTTCATCACCAAAAATAATAATTTACATTTATGCCCCCAAAATTACAAAAATGGTCCCAAAAGTTTTCAAAACTACATTTTTTGCCCCAAAAATGTTTTAAGCATCCGGTTCTCTACTACTACTAGAGCAATGTTCAAAATTTTCACCCGTTTATTTTTGGGTCATGGATGGTTATTTTAAACAGTTACTGAAGTTCGGGATATTATATTCTCCCTACCTTATAAAAATTTCGTCTCCTAAATTTGATCTCGGGTTCCACATTCTCTCTACGCTTTCAGTTTGTATTTCTGATAATTATCACATGGTAGCTAAGTTACCTCTAACTGACGCACCCAGATTCATTCCCACGAATACCCGAACACAACAATTAAATTCTAATCGTAATGCTAAATTGAAACCCTGTCAATTAATCACTTTAATCTAACTATTCTAGAACTTCACGAACGATGACTTGGCTAGTACAAAACTCACTAAACTAAACTTAGACCGCTTTGAATTTAGTACATATCAAACAAATTAAATCAAGCTCTAATACAGTAGGCTTCTATTGTACTTTACTGATACTATACTAGAGACTCTATCATTTGTACAACTTACTTAACTATCGTAAGCTTAACCTCATGCTTTAGGCGTATTAAAATGTTAAGCGATAGTCACGTGTGAATTGTAGTCTATCAAGGCTATCAAGGATAACCAATCGCTATAGGCCCTCACACATTACAACAGATAGCAGAACTATAGCCACTAGACTTTCACTGTGCACTTTAATATCTTAGAACAAGGGGTCCAAATGGTTTCCGAAATCGACATCGAGGGACGTGTTATCTCAACGTAGCCATGTATTCCATACTTATGATTCTGCATACACTTCACACTACAACGTAGAACTGCAACCACTACGGTTTCGCTTTGCGCGCTGGTGTCTTGCCTCAACGAATCCAAGCTGTTACTGAATTTGTCACCCAAAGATGTGTTCTCCGAACATAATGCAAAATAAGATTCTGCATACGTATGTATGGCACTACACTAGAGTGTAAGGCTCTAGGTTATCACATCACTTCCGATTCACAATCACATTATCTGCCAAAACCCTTTATTCTTATTCTTCGATCATCTATTTCAGTTAGACGTTTAAAATCTTTCAGTCCTAAAGGTAAGTAACATATGACTATTATTGTGTGTTCAGCCAAGGTCTTAATCTTATACCGAATTATCAAATAGATTGTCCAAATTTAATTCACGTTCTCAGAGTCTACCAAATCTCATATCTGGGCAGGTGAAACTATGCAAGTCCTAAATCAGGTAAGGATATACGTACCTAACATATTGTCAATTTTTAGATCATCTAGAAGTAAATCACAGCAAAACTGATAACCAGATTAACTACAAGCAGTAATTATAACATTTCACCATTTTGGTACGAATTAAACAAACACCAATCACAAAGAAATAGTGATGGTTACACAGTAAATCCTCTAACATTAATCACAACAAACAAATATTTTAGTCAAGTATTTAGGGGTCAAATGATAACAACAATCACAATTATTCAATCAAAATTCAAAAATCCTTAACAAAATCATACGTATTGGCTCTCGAGATTTACAATAAACTTTAATGACATTCTGAAATATGACGAGTACAGAAACAATGGTGTAAGTCCGACGAAGCAAAGTCAACCTAATGACTAGAAACAATTACAATCAGTATAAGCTACTTGTACTTAATGGAATTCTTAGCTTTTCCATGGCCAGTGGGCCAGATACTATCCCATCAACTCCAAATAGATTTGAAAAATAAATAAAAAAAATATTTTGAAGAAGGGACAAGCCGACTGAATATGAATGACATTTTCTCCGACGTCTTAGAGTAAGTTCGAATTCAATTAAGTCGTACTTGAGTTTAATATATAAAGGAATGAATAAGATGACAGGGTAGAATTCTAAATTTCTTGTCGTACTCTAAAACAAACATTCAGTCTTAACACCAGTCATTCTCCAAAAAAACATCATTCTTACTCATAAATCGGAGCACTAACTTAACTGCTACTCATACCTTATGAACTTTCAAACACTACTAGGGTTTTTCCTGACAATCTACGGACATGTGATTAGATGATCACCAATTCATGCCTAGTATGATGTTGAAATCCTGAACAACAAATGGGATGAGATTCCCATGAAGGTTTATATCCCCTACATGGACAGTGTAGTTATAGAAAACCATAAAAGCAAACAAAGACTCTCTTAACATAGTGCATATCCCAAGATCAGTACATAAAGGATGAGTTCTCACTCTCAATAGCTATGCAAAAGTAAGGGATACCAAAGAATATGTCGTCCAGAACCAAATATTATACGATCATCTAATAGGTTAACCTGTAGTATGTCTGATACCACGTCATCGGATGTAGCAACATCCTAAATAGACATTGGATAAATCCTAGCTGACGATCTGGGCCTCTGCCTCTGCTGGACTTGAGGGTCTAACCCTGCGCCCTTGTTCTCTTCTCTGACGAGAAACACTACTTATCAATAGACTAGCTGTAAGTGCGATACGAAAAGTTGATTGATTATTTTTTAATAAATGAATAGTCTCAAACCTAATGCTCTACGCTGCTACACTTAAAATATCCTTCGGTAACTCTATAGCATGGCCTACCACCATGATACCACTAGCACAAGACACATGGGGTGGTCAGAAAAGTAAACCTGTCATTTTGACCAGTGCACTGTGTAAGTCAACCTCTAGAATTCCGCGATGGTCCAAATCTAGTACTCTGAGCTGATCGAGTGCCTACACCTTGCGCTCCTCTAAATTCCATATCATGCCTCCACCAAATTCCAGAACTCTGCCCAAGTATAAATCCCTGGGCTGATACAGGCCTAAATAACTGATTCTGCCCTACCCTGGGCTTTGGGTACCCCACTCTACAGACTGCAAAAATTGTTGATGCTTGTCAGCTCCCAAAAATCTACCCTGGAAAAACTCTATCTCTCTCTCTCTCTCCCCTATCCATGTTGTGTTTGCTCATATATTCTTCTTTCATCAGACTTAGATTGCTCCAAAGCACGTACCAAGTAAACACACTCCATATAGCCCGTCAATCGAGCAAAGATTTATCCATTTCTTAGTCAGGCCTAGGCCCTCACGTAGGCTTTCGGCATCTATCTGCGTCCATCAGTAACATCCTTACTACAAATCTAGTGAGACGACGAAATCCTCATTTCAAATTTTGCTACTGATTTCTGCTCTGCTTGCATCACATTGGAAAATTCCCTTGACATATGTTCATAAAATCTCACAAAAATATTGGTCAAAAAATAAATCCCTAAGTTGTTTACAAATAATATTAATCGATTGTTGATGAGTCAGACTCTTTGCTACCATTTCTACCACTGATCGGCCTCACCTCTCAGCTTATATTTAGCGAATCCAATCTTTTGTCTCTTACTACAATAAGTTGTTCCAAAAATTTCTTCTATCTTGCTAGTCTAACACTCTGCCTCCATAGGGTCTAATAACCCCCCTAAAGCTAGTCATATTTTGTTTGTTAAATTCACCCATGGTACTCTCATCATGAAGTTGTGGCTGCGGTTGGACCGGATTCTATACTCCTTGCTGCTGGTTGCCAGATTCGGTGCCATCAAGTTAGAAATCTAGTTCTTAGTGTTCAGAACCACAACCATTGTTCTAGGTTTTATATCCTCCTATTAGGTAGAGGTGCCCCTCTCCAATCATAAACCTCCATACAGTACATTGCCCAATCTAAGGATTGTTTGGTCAAGTCTTTTCAATGTCGGGAACTGATCCCTGCTTATCATATAAAAACCTATTAAAATCCCACCTATCGGGGACCTCCTGGCCCTCCATGCTATCTCCACTGCCTAGAGATGTCAAAAGGTTTAGGCCGCCCTGGCCCTAAAAAGGCCCGGGCTAGCACAGTGCGGCCCTAGTCCATAGGGCCAAGGGCTAGGGCAGGGCCAGTCCATGAAATTTTCCAAAAAAGGCCCGGGTCAGGCCTGGCCCTGGCCTGGGTTTCTGGCTCTCTTTTTGACCCTATTCTGGCCCGGCCCTTTGGCCCTAAATCTGGCCCTAAACCATTTTGAGTCACTTAATTTTTTTTTGTCTTTCCTTTTCTTTCTCAACCTCATAATTTTCTCTTTTTATTTAACTTTTTGGAATGCATATTTCTTTTCAGCTCATGATGATGGTTCCTACTTCTTTATCAACTTTTACTTGCAATCCTCTTTTATACTAGTTTCATGAAATTATGAAGACAAAATACATCTTCGTTTGTCTAGGAACTAGAAACAATACAATTTAGGCAATGAAAATGGGGAACATAAAACCCTAATACTACATAAAATGTAAAGTTAAAGGCATGTTTGAGAGAAAATTTTTAGAGATATCATTGTAAAAAAGCTTTGTAGGTATCCATTGTTGAGTTTAGATAACAAAAAGCAATGGTATGAAATTAAGTGAAATTGTTAAGAGAAAATGCAAAATGCTTGATAAGAGAAAGTAGGAGCAAATGGATTAGATGAAAATGTTTAATTGATCAACTGCTAATCATTCTTGTTTTTCCAAAATTACAAGCAGGCGATCCCAAGCCAGCCTAAAAGGAGGAGGGTCTATCAAAAAATTTATTTCGTGTGTTAATATTTTTTCAACACAAAACAAGAATGTAAAAAAAAAAAAAAAAAAAGTAGGCCCAGCCCTAAAATTAGGGCTTGGGCTTGGACAGGGCTTGGATTTCTCAACTTTGGGGTCATCAGAATCTCGCAAACCTCTAAACCCATTCTTGAGTATGCTACAGCTGATCATTACATGCAAAAGGAAGTCAAACAAAGTGTGAGCTTTTGAGAGCTCAGTAAGTTAGTTCAAGGACAACTGGGAAAATTACAACCGATTCAAAAGAATTGAACGGAAGATGATTTCTAAAATGATCAAAATTCATCAGAAATGAATACAAAAAATAAACATTAACAATCACAACAAGTTCGAAAACAAACATTAAAAGATCATTTTCAGAGTCATCGTTCCAAAATACAATGATGGTTTTCCAAAGGCTTTCAAAATGAGTTCAAAGGCAATCTGGGGAAGGATTACAAGCAAGCACAAATCATTTGAGACAATCCTTTTCAGTCATCACTGTAAGATACAATGTGAATAAATTCAAAGATGTTGATCCTGGGCAGTTACGATGCCATTTAGACAAAGTCGATACGCAATGCTATTCCGGCAAAGCCAGTACACAATGCCATTCCGACAAAGCCAGTATGAAATGTCATTCAAGCAAATCCAATATGGTGTACACATCCACGATGTTTGAATACTAGTCCATTTAGGTACTAGCCTGCATTCCATGTAGGATTCAGACCAGCCTTATAACGCCTCCCCACAGTACAGTTCCCAAGTCAACACAAATCAATAATAATAATGAGTGTTAACATGAACTCAAATAATTGAAATCAAATTCATCACTCAGAACACAAAAATTGCCACTAACGAATAGCAAGAATATACGAAAAGTTAATGATTTCATGCATAAAAATTCTAAAGAAAGAATACAAATAATTTGCTCAGCATGTAATAACAGGCGAGTATCAATAATTTCCAAACAACTAATTCAGGTTCAATGTTGGAGTTTTCTTGGTAATAGCATGCTGATATCAAATATATATCTCAGTGTTTAACAATAGCTATAAACAAATCGAAAGAATACTTAGGAATACGAGTTATCGAAATAAGGGTTCAGACGAAAATCCTTACCCAGGATTCAAATAGAAACCCTTACCTAGATCCGAAGCTAGACTATCATCATCAGAAAGTCTTTAGCTTTACCCTAAACAGAACAATCAATTGATTAGAATACAGTCTATACTACAATATTATAAACTCAATACAGACTCATGCCTACTCCCAAAATGAACCCCCTTACCAGGTACGTAAAATTACCGAAATGCCCCTCTCAAACTTAAATCACCAAAACAGTCTTTTCATTAGTAAAACCGCTAAAATAACCTTACTGTATGTGAATTTACCCAAAAATACTCCCTTAAAATGACAATTTACCAAAATTCCTCCTGGGGGTTCCCCGCTCCAAAAAAATCTCAAAAATACTCTGAAACAATATTTTCAGCATCCACAAGTCATTTTTTGGCTAAAAAGTATTTTAAAAAATTTTCACCCAAAAATTCTGAACCAGTGTCCAGATCGAGCATCGGTTCTGCTAAAAATACCTATCAACCTCGGAATGGCACGGAATTTTAGATAATGAAACGTCACAGTAAAATAAGGTTTTAGTAAAATTTTTAGATTAAGATAACTTGGTTTGGTATGCTAAATAAATCACTCATTTCTTCTAATCGATACCCTAATTTAGCATACTTCGAGCATACCAAAAATTTTCAAAGCATATGTCTCATAAAAATAACATAAGTCTCTTTTTCATACTTTGTCAAATTCTTGTTTGAATCATTTACAAAATTCGTATAGGGCTACTTAACCTAACCCTCTCCCTTTTAGTGACAACTACAGTCACCATTCATACTTTAATGGATTAAGCACACACACTATTTCACCATACCCACACACACACATACACCTAAAATTTCAACTCATCGCACCCCCAGATTTCACTTAACCATACACGCACTCTTAAGCAGTAACCACAAACCCGACATCACACACATTATACACAAACACACTACATTTGACACACATATGCTCACGACACACTTACCCCTGCTCACTGTAGACACTGCCCTTACTAATACACACATTTAAACCACACACACTCACACAATTACGCAAACACACATACACACTCTCTCACTGCACAGCCCCTAGCACAAACACACCCAGTGCTAGCAACAGCTCAGGAGCAGCAATAGTACTGCTAGCCACAGATACCTGTTGCAGCCCCTTGAACATTCTCTAGCCCCCCTGAAACACACTAGCCACTGCTGTAGCCACCTAAAGACACAAACCACTCAGCACCATTACTGCAACAGTAGGAGCAACAACAACAATAGCACACACACACACAGCCCTGTTATGTACTCTCACACACAGCTACACTGAGACTTAACCACCCTAACCCCCATAAGTCATACCTCTTTAATAAGAAAAACACACTAAAATTCAGTTAAGCTATTCACCTTTATCCTTTATTTTTTTTATGTTTTTCAGTGTACGGTTTCCCCCTTTTTCTTTATGAATCTTCCTCACTTCTACTGAATTCTAAACATGCAATTTTGATATGAATTAATCCCTTGAACCCTGCCACCCTCACCTTTACTTTGATATCAAAATAGTATTGATTTCCACTCGCAAACACATCAATTTGAATATGGTTTCATACCTTAAACATTTTGATCTTTCTTGTTTTCTCTTAATTGATTTCTTCCTTTCCTTCCTCTTATATGTCCCCCCCTCGTCTCTCTCTCTCTCTAATTTTCCCTCTCCTCATTGAAAGCTCTTGCTTCTCAATCTTTGTTTCTCTTTCATTGGTCTGTTTCTCCTTCCCGTTTCATTCTTCTCTATTTTTCTCTCTTTCACTGTTTGTTCTTCTTTCTTTTATTTTTATTTAATCAATACATTTATTTATATTTAAATTCGATTAGTCACCATACAACCTGATGCCAAGGAAAGTGGGTTCGTACCTACGTGGAGGTGCCACAAAAGCTGCAGTCCGAGTCAACTTCCAAGTATGCAAAGTGAGGAACAATGAGGGTGAAATAAGGGTAGAGAGCAAAGCTTCTCAGACAGGCCGTGAGGAGTGGCAGTGCTGCGGAGACAAGGCTGAGACAAACAAGGCTGACAGTCGACACTCCAAGTCAAAGTCTGAGTTGGGGTCCAATGCTACGTACCAAAGTTATGTCCAAGTTATATTTCTCTCTCTAGAATCCAAGAGCTCTCAAATTCTAGAGTGAGAAAGTAATTTTGTGAGAATGAGAGAATTCTCTCTACAATGAGTCCAAAAGTCAACTATTTATAGGAGATAGTATGCTTATGTCATAAAATGCCACATGTCATCCCCTGGGAGTGACACATCACCAGGGGGTCCAAAAATGTGGATTCTCTGTCGGACTGGCAGTTCCCAAATTTGTGCTGCCTGCCCCATACAGCGTCGCTTTACCTGTCTGAGAAGACTGAACACACCGTGGTAGCATGATCAGAGTAAGCCCGTTGCCTCAGCCACCGGTCCTAGCCCTTACTGAATCCCACAAGATACGCCAAAAGACACGTAAAGAACCCCACAGCGACGAGGGTTGCCTCTGTAACCAACTGCCAGGCAGACTAGGCGTGATGCCCTCCAAAGAACTGCTTCTATCTCGGAGTGACCAAGGGGTCATCGTCCTGGGGGCACCGATCATCACCGATAACGTGAGTGGACATGGTTGCAGTTTAGTGCCTAGTGTCATGCAAGTCACCCCAAGTGACGATAGCTTTGTGGTAAATAGCCTATACCACTGTGAAAATTCCTTGTGCAGGAGCACTACGAACGGAGCCTATCCCACTGCGAAGGGTCCTCGTGCCAGAGAACTATGAATGAAGCCCCCCGAAATGAAGACGACGATAGCTTTGTTGTAACTAGCCTATCCCAATGTGAAGGGTCCTCATGCCGGAGCACTACAAACGGAGCTCCCGAGAATGAAGACGATGATGGCTTTATGGTAACGAGCATATCCCACTGTGAAGGGTCCTCGTGCTAGAGCACTATGAGTGAAGCCCCCCGGAATGAAGACGGTGATGGCTTTTAGAGTAGCGAGCCCATCCCACTGTGAGGGGTCCTCATGCCGTAGCACTACGAATGGAGCCCCCAGAATAAAGAAGGTGATGGCTTTTGTGGTAGCGAGCCCATCCTACTCCGAGGGGTCCTCGTGCCGGAGCACTACGAGCGGAGCCACCCCAGACTAAAGACGATAATGGCTTCTATGGTAGCGAGCCCATCCCGTTCTGAGGGGTCCTCATGTCAGAGAATTACGAGTAGAGCCCCCCTCCCCCGCAATAAAGACATAATGGCTTCTATGGTAGCAAGCCCATCCGACTACGAAGGGTCCTCGTGCTAGAGCACTATGAACGGAGCCTCCTGAAATGAAGATGGCGATGGCTTCTGTGGTAACCAGCCCATCCCGCTGCGAGGGGTCCTTACACCGGAGTACTACGAGTGGAGCTCCCACAGAATGAAGACTACAATGGCTTCTGTGGTAGCGAGCCAATTCTACTGCGACGGGTCCTCGTGCTGGAGCACTACGAAAGGAGCCCCCGGAATGCTGCACACTCTAGAGAGTTGGTCAGAGCATGTTCCACATTTATGATGGGGGCACATGGTGTGGTGAATGAGTGTGGTGCCCGGGGGCCTGTAACATGAAAGTGGTGCACAGGCGCTACGACTATCATCGTAAGACCATACCTGGTGCCGGGGCACATGTCCTTGAAGTGGCGCAAGGGCACGGCGACGACTATCGTGAGACCACACCTGGCGCCAAGGGCACATGTCATGGAAGTGGTGCATGGGGCTCGGTTAAGTGTGTATGGTGCTCAGGGGCACGACATTGTGAAAGAGAGCCTGGGGCACGGTTGTATCAGCAGCGCGACACACAGGCACGACGAATTGAGTATGGTGCCCGCGCACGGGTGCAACAGAGTGAGTATGGTGCCGAGGGCACTGTAGAGTGACAGAGAGCCCTGGGGCATGGCTGTATTAGTGACGCATCGCACGGGTACGGTAAAGTGAGTATGGTGCCGAAGGCACTGTAGAGTGACAGAGTGCCCGGGGGCACGGCGGTATCAGCGGCGCAGCGCACAGGCGAGACAAAGTGAGTATGATGCCGAGGGCACTGTAGAGTGACAGAGAGCCTGGGGGCATGGCTGTATCAGCGGCACAGCGCACGAGCGCAGTGGAGTGACGTCCGGCAACGGGGGTCGCGGAGTGACTTCCGAGCCCATGAAGAGTAGTGAATATGCTAAGTATTGAAGCCAAAGGCCAACCCCAGGGGGAGGCCGAGGTCGACCCCCAGGGGAAGGCCGAGGCCAAGGCCTACCCCAAGGGGAAAGCCATGGCCAAGGTTGACCCCAAAGGGAAGGCCAAGGCCAACTTCTTTCGGTAAGAGCGAAGGTGTGCCAACGAGCGATAGACGATGTGCGACGGTCGAAGCGTGATGAGCAGTTGTGCAAGGATGAGTTTCTTAGTGATGAAGTTAAGTAAAAAAGTGAGTAGTGCATGTGACTTGAGCGTGCACGTTTTGACCAGTTGGAAGCGTTGAATATTGCATATTGCTTGTACGGACGTGTCATGAAAATTGGGTCTTGATTTGGTATATACTTTGGTTTACCTTCGTTTTCCCCAACCATCGGCAACCCAACTCGATAGCCTAGCCCGAGCTTTTGAGAGTCGGCTATGATACTATCTGTGATGACCTAATCCATGGCTCTAGCACAGGACAATGCCTCCCTCAAAAGGGTTAGCCAAGTAGGTATTTATGAGTTCATAGGTATAACATCAATCATAAATTATCTCAAATCCAATATGGAACCCTGTCTCGCCACGAGGCAATGTCTACGAGTCGGGTTATTTGAGAGTCCCTTGGAAGGGGGCGATGGAGAGGAAGATTATGAGCTATGTGTGATTGAGGCTTAGCAGGAATGCTAAGGCATAAGGAAAGAGGATTGTGATATCCCACATTGGACGTGGGATAATTTGTGATTAGCCTTATAACACACTGTCTATGAACTCATAAATACCTACTTGGCTATCCCTTTTGAGGGAGGCATTGCCCTGTGGTGGGGCCATGGACTGGGTCGTTACAAATGGTAGCAGAGCCAACTTTCAAAAGCTCGGGCTTGGCTATCCAGTCAGGTTGTCGATGGCTGGGGGAAACGAAGGCAAGTCTAAGTATATCCCAAGTCAAGAGGATGGTTGCGGCGACAAAGGGTGAGTCAGGTATATCTTACATCGGCTAGAGAAGAAGATTATAGGTTATGTGTTATCAAGTCTTTGGAAGGACGCTAAGGCTTAAGGTGGGGAGATTATGATATCCCAAATCGAATTTGAGATAATTTATGATTGGCCTTATAAGTCCCTATCCATGAACTTATAAGTACCTACTTGGGTAGCCCTTTTGAGGGAGGCATTGCCCTATGGTGGGGTCGTGGACTGGTTCGCTATATTTCTCCATTAAGAAACCTACTTTTCTTTCTTTCTCACTATGTAACGCACGTTTCTTCTCCATTAAGTGACAAAATTTTCTTTAGTGCTAAGAATAAAAGATCTTCTTTGTTAATATAATAACTTTGGCATGGCCTCAGCCTTCCCCATGGGTCGGCTTCAGCCTTCCCCGGATGATCTCTGCCGGAACACTGACTCCAAACACCTGTTGCTGCGCTTGAGCGTCGACTCTGCGACAGCCGTTGCCACCCTCGTGCATTTTTTGCATCACATGCCCCAAACACGATGCCCACCTCTGCGACACCTATCGTCGCGACTATAGTTATTAAAGGTGCAAAGGGTCCCCGGAGCCTAGGCGCAAAGCGCAGGCGCACGCCTTTTCAAAGTAAGGCGCAAAATAAAAATAAATATATATTAGTGCATTAAACTAAATAAATCACGTAAAAAAGTTCAGAACATGAAATTTTAACAAATTTTGAACATTAGAAAAAGTTTCAAATCCGATGATTTGTAGTTAATCCTAAGTAAAAATGACGACGTCATCTTCGTCATTAGTGAGGGCTAAGGCAACAATGGTTTTCTCAAAAGCAAATCTTAGGCTCCAACTCTAGTAGAGATTCCTCTTCAATTTTATCTTCTTTGTCTACAAGGTAAAGTGAAGGAGTAAATTTGCTTTAAAAAGAGTAACAGTTAGAGACGAGACGCTGGCACAATGAACAAAAATATGAGAACCGAGGGATTAGGGATTTAGGATTTTAGCTTTTTTTTGTGGTTTAGATATTGAGTTATTATGTTATGAAATAAATAATGGAATACAATGAACGGTTGAGATGATGTCATGACGCAAAAATAAAAAAAATTAGGATCTTTGGGATTTTTTTTGCGCCTCCACCACCGCCTTGCGCCTAGGCGAGCAAGGTATGTGCCTTTTCGAAGGGGCTGCGCCTAGCCCTAGGTGAGGTGCAGGGAGTGCGCCTTGCGCCTAGGCGCGCCATTGATAACATGGTCGTGCATATACTTCATCTCAATGTCATGTGCCCTAGCACGACACCCGTCCCCATGACACCTCTCAAAGTACCCTTGCGCCTTCCCCTAGTTACGTGCCCCTGGCATGAAGCTCGTCTAAACGGTAGCATGGCCATGCCACTGCGCTCTCTCTACATCATGTGCCCTAAGCATGGAACCGGTCTCCGTGACACCCATTGCATTGCCTATGCGCCTTTGTTGTGTCGCGTGTCACTTGCCATGCACGACACTAATCCATAGCGCCCCTGCGTTCCCACCATTGAGCGTGCCCCTGGCACCATACACATTCTGTTGTGCCGCATACATTCTGTCATGCTGTTATACAGTTACGCTGCCGACTCTCTGTCATACTATCATGCCACCGGCAACGCATACATTCTATCGTGCCCATGCGCCACACCACGTATACATTTTTGTCCCTTGGCATCTTATCACACTACCTGCCCCCCTCCCTCCCCTGCCCCCAATTGGTACATCCCTTCACCACGCCACGTGCCCTTTGCCTTGGTTGTGGAACATGCTTCAATCCACTTCGCAAAGTGTGTAGCATCCTGGGGGATAGGCAACTCATCTAAGACAATATCTCTACCAGGGAGCTCTAAGTGCTCCGGCATGAGGACTCCCCTCCCTTTAGGTAGGTGACTCCTTCGAAACACTAACTCGACCTACCGGTATACAGTCAAACCCCTCACTAACTCGACCTACCGGTATACAGTCAAACCCCTAACTATCTATCACAGTACCATGCCACCACCAGTGCACACATTCTATCATGCCCATATGCCACGCCACGTATACACTTTTGCCCCTGACATCTTGTCACACTAACCCCATCCCACCGTCAATTGGTCCATCCCTTCACCATGCCACGCACACCTTGCCTTGATCGTGGAACATGTTTCAACCCATTTCGTGGAGTTTGCAGCATCCCGCAAGGATAGCTGAGTCCTCTAAGACATAATCTTCAATAGGGAGCCCTAAGTGCTCCAATATGAAGATTCCCCTTCTACTAGGTAGGCAACTCCTTTGGGACACTACCTCAGCCCATTGGCTAGGCAACACCTCCGGGACACTACCTCAGCGTATTAGGCATACAACTCCTTCTGGACACTGACTCGGCTTGTCAGGTAGGAGACTCTTCCATCCACTACCTTGATGCATCCTGAGTGCTCTGACAGAAGAACTCACCCGCGGGATAGCTTCACTCTGTAATACACTATCATCGCCAGGTATCTCTGAGTGCTCTGGCCTGTAGACTCCCCTTCATCCAGGTAGACGACTCCTTCAGGGCTACTTCGGGCCGTTGGGTAGGCTCTTTTTCGAAACACTACCTTGGTGTGTTAAGCAGGCAAATCCTTTCGAACACTACCTCGGCCCGTCAGGTAGGTGACTCCTCTGGGACAGTACCTTGGCACGCTCTGAGTGCTTTGCCATGAGGACTCATCCGAGAGATAAGCAAATTTTTCGGGACACAATCTCTATCAGGGTGCCTGCGTGACTAGTCTACGTGCTCCATTACTGGGAGATTTTCATTGGCACCCTTACGGACCATCACACCTGGGTCATATTGAGATAGAGCTAGTCTCTGGAGAGCATCGATTGCACCTAGCCCTCCTGGTGGCAAGATCAAGAGGTCATTTGGCCACAGCTGTGCTGTGTTGGCCAGTCTTTCTAAATAGACAAAGTGACATTATGTAAGGCAGGGCGAGTAAATACGTGAGCCCACTGTCCGTGGAGTACCGACATTTGTGGCCCCTCAGTGACGTGTCATTTTCAGGGAATGCCACGTGTCGCTTGATGACATCATCATCTCAACCCCTTTAAATAAAGGCTTGAGAATTCATTTGGAAGACTTCAAAATTTTATTCTCACTCTCGAATTCTAGAGAGGGAAATACATAGAACCTTAACGTAAGATCCCGACACTGGACCGAAGCATTGGATTGTGAATGTCATTGTGTATTTATCCCGTGCCTTTGCAGCACTGCAGCTCATCAGGCTCTATTCACACATCAGCATAGTTGGCATTTGACTCAGACTGTATTCCTTGTCGCCCATCCACGTCTTCTACGAACCCACTTCCTTCGCATTATTTTGGCAACTACACTGGAAGGCTAGATGATACTCTCCACAATCTGGTCGTATCGAGAGTAGGCGAGGCCAATCAAGGACTTGTGAAAATTTTGAAGCTTTAAAGTGCCGTCCTCCCTGTAGTGCTTTAGGGAGCCAACAAAAACTTGTGAGGTGCTTGTGAGCTTTGCCCTCTCTGCCGTTGAATAGAGTGAGGCTGGTTTCTTATCACGAGTGCTTGGAATGCACTTATTTCAGTAAAGATGAGACCCTCATACCATTTGCATCAAGAACATGAGAGACACCTATAAGGTTTACTTTGAATTCCTCCAACTTTGGTCTTGGACGTTTCAAAGAAGCTGCATAACGCACTTATGATTCGGTTGGTCTGTCAAGAACCCTTAAGCCTCAACCTCATAATACCTTAACCGTGATGGTGGAAGCAGCCAGTAAAGATGACAGTAGCTGAAATTGACGATCTCATGGAGGGATGGGCGCTTTGAGGAGAGACGACAGCCAATGCCTGCACTAGAAGATCCGTGCACAGACTTGGATTAATGATAGTTTTGTTACCATTCCCATTATATAATTGAGCCTACCCCCAAAGACTTAGCTAAGCCCAAGTATTGCCCCTATTATCAGACTATTGGTCATGGCCTCAAGATGTGTAGGGGCCTCAAGTTCCCAATCACTGACAAGATTGCATTTTGAGACCTCAAACTCTAAGTGCGGGGACCTGTGCCCTACCCGTTAAGCACTGGCCCACCCTAGTGCATTTTTTCACACCTTTATTTTGCAAATTCTAATGCCCCCCCACCCCCTTCCCTCGAATGCTGTGCTATGGTTGGCACTACCTTATGTGCAAACATGACTTAAGAAGCTTTCCCAATCATTAGCCCTTCTTTACAATTGTCATTCCCTTGATGCCTTAGCTTACCCTTTAAGGGCTTAGGTTCCAGGATCAGCCTAGCAGCACAAACCCTCGCATGTTTCATAGTCACCAACATGACCAAACGCCATTCTTTACCACCTCAAAAAGTCAATCCTTCCGCGCTCAACCCCAAGATAACCAGCCACTCCCTCCTACAACCTCGCCATCAAACCCTACCATGTCAAGCATAAAACCCCAGCCTCACCCTATTCAACGACAGAAAGGGCAAAGCTCACAAGCACCTCACAAGTTTTTGTTGCCTCCCTAAAGCACTACAGGGAGGACGGCACTTTGAAGCTTCAAAATTTTCACAAGTCCTTGACTAGCCTCGCCTACTCTCGATACGACCAGATTGTGGAGAGTATCATCTACTCCTAGTTTGACATGGTCCAGTTATTCTTTGACAACTTTCACTATGAAGTGGAGCCTGTAACCAACGTTGATGTTGCCGAAATCTGCCAGAACCCTAGGGAGGACCTCAATGCCCATGTCATAAGATTTTATCACGAGTGCTTGGAATGCACTTATTTCAGTAAAGATGAGACCCTCGTACCATTTGCATCAAGAACATGAGAGACACCTATAAGGTTTACTTTGAATTCCTCCAACTTTGGTCTTGGACGTTTCAAAGAAGCTGCATAATGCACCTATGATTCGATTGGTCTGTCAAGAACCCTTAAGCCTTAACCTCAGAATACCTTAACCGTGATGGTGGAAGCAGCCAGTAAAGATGACAACAGCTGAAATTGACGATCTCATGGAGGGATGGGCGCTTTGAGGAGAGACGACAGTCAATGCCTGCACTAGAAGATCCTTGCGCACACTTGGATTAATGATAGTTTTGTTACCATTCCCATTATATAATTGAGCCTACCCCCAAAGACTTAGCTAAGCCCAAATATTGCCCCTATTATCAGACTATTGGTCATGGCCTCAAGATGTGTCAAGTTCCCAATCACTGACAAGATTGCATTTTGAGAGCTCAAACTCTAAGTGTGGGGACCTGTGCCCTACCCGCTTAAGCACTGGCCCACCCTAGTGCATTTTTTCACATTTTCCTTCATTTTACAAATTCTAATGCCCCCCCACCCCCTTCCCTCGATCGAAATGCATGCTGCCTACCAGCGTTATCAATGAAAATTTACGATTTTTAGACTTAGACAATTCTGAAGCTACAATTTCTCTTGCACAAGTCCACTACAACCCTTGATTCCCTAGCTTACTCCTTTGGGGGCTTCACCTCTTACCCATTACCAAGCAAGTTAGGTGCCTCACCCTCAGCCTAACATTTCATAGTAACTCGGTAAGTGGTGCAAAAGGGTGGCTCGAGCCACACTATTAAGTCTCAACTTGATTCGGCGGCCTCAACCCCAACCGCTCAACGCTCTTGTCTGGGCTCGCACCCACCAAGTCTCCCCATTTCACC
>JAVXUP010002505.1:117500-126392 GCA_033070095.1 Escallonia herrerae | reverse complement strand
ATTTCAGAATGGCCCAAAATCCTGGAAAATGAAACTTCCCAATGTTCTAGGGTTCTCATAAAAGTTTCGCACGAAATCGCGCTAGCTTGATATTTTAAATTATACTGCAAAGTTACAAGGTTCCCCGTTTCAGTTAACCCCTTTCGAGTTTTTGTAAAAATCTGAAAATTTTCCTTGATATAGATCTTTTAAAAATAACTATAGTCTCTTTTTTGCAATTTGGCAAAATCTAGCTCTAGCTATTTTTTATAAATTCGTTAAAAACTGTCTAATTAAGTTTTCACATTTAACGACAAAATAAATTTGCAATGATACCAACCGCCACTAAGTGTGGCGGTTGGGTTTTCTCCATTTTCATTCTTGTCCTTTTTATTATTATTATAATATCCTTTCATGTCCTTTTTATTATTATTATAGAATTTTTCATGAATTTATAAAAAATAGCTAGAGCTAGATTTTTCCAAAGTACGAAACAGAGACCCTAGTTATTTTCAAAAGATCTGTATCAGGTAAAAATTTCAGATTTTTTCAAATACTGGAAAGGGGTTAACTGATACGCGCAACCTTGTAACTTTGCAGTGTAATTTAAAATATCAGGCCAGCGCGATTTCGTGCGAAACTTTTATGAGAACCCTAGGATGTTGGGAAGTTCCATTCCCAAGGAATTCGGGCCATTCCGAAGCCGTTAGCTAATTTTTTGGCCGAACGGGCTTTTAAGCGCTCGATCCGGACACCGGTTCGGGATTTTTAGGCAAAAAATCCGTAAAATACTTTTTAGATCAAGAATGAACTCAGGAAGCTTTAAAATAGCTTTTTAAAGCACCTTTGAAATTTTCTCATGCCAGGGGGCATTTTGGTAATTTGCCACCCCGCGAGGGGTGTTTTGGTAATTTTACGGTGTCAAGTTTTTCAGTCCAGAAATGTAAGTAAAACATCTGAAAGGTTGTTTTGAAGCTGGTTTGATGGGCGTTAGGGTGACAATGAACCCCCGGGAGCATTTCGGTAATTTGCCGCTCATCGGGGGCTATTTTGCTAACTGAACCAGCTTGAAAAATTTCCCGAATGATTTTTAGTTATAGGATAGGGGTGTAAGACACCCGGAAAGTTATTTTGTTCCAGTTGTTCTGAGATGTTTGTTGGGGCGATGGCTGTCAGGGGGTGTTTTGCATACGTAGCGGGGCAAAGGGGTTAACTGATACGGGGATCCTTGTAACTTTGCAGTGTAATTTAAAATATCAAGCCAGCGCGATTTCGCGCGAAACTTTTATGAGAACCCTAGGGTGTTGGGAAGTTCCATTCCCAATGAATTCGGGCCATTCCGAAGCCGTTAGCTAATTTTTTGGCCGAACAGGCTTTTAAGCGCTCGATTCGGACACCGGTTCGGGATTTTTGGGCGAAAAGTCCGTAGAATACTTTTTAGATCAAGAATGAATTCGGGAAGCTTAAAATAACATTTCAATGCACTTTTGAGATTGTTCTGATGCCAGGGGCATTTTGGTAATTTGCCACCCCGCGAGGGGTGTTTTGCTAATTTTACGGTGTCAAGTTTTTCAGTCCAAAAATGTAAGTAAAACATCTGAAAGGTTATTTTGAGGCTGGTTTGATGGGCGTTAGGGTGACAATGAACCCCCGGGGGCATTTCGGTAATTTGCCCGCAATGACGGGGGCTATTTTGCTAACTGAACCAGCTTGAAAATTTTCTCGAATGATTTTTAGTTATAGGATAGGGGTGTAAGACACCCGGAAAGTTATTTTGTTCCAGTTGTTCTGAGATGTTTGTTGGGGCAATGGCTGCCAGGGGGTGTTTTGCATACGTAGCGGGGTAATTTTTGTTAACGCATCCCCTTTAAAATCTTCGGAGGAAATATTTGGTATATAATTGATGTGATACATTTAAAAAGTAGTAAGCAAAGCGGTTTTGAGACTGCCGGTGGTGTAGCCGCCATATGGGGCGTTGGGGTGATAATGAACCCCCGGGGGAATTTCGGTAATTTGCCGCTCATCGGGGGCTATTTTGCTAATTTTACATTATACAAATTTGTGCTTAAAATAACTTTTAGTTCATGAAAGGGTGTGAGACACCTGAAAAGTTATTTTAAAGAGTGAATTCATGAAGCTTAAAATCCCGTTTCAAAGCTTAAAATCTCGTTTCCGAAAAAAGTTGTAATTTTTTTTGTCACGTTTTTTTCGCTCATTGCACCTCAGGCACGCTAGTTAGCCCATTTGTAAGAATTTCGGCGAAAAACAAGACACATTATTTTTTGGGTTTTCCTAGGAAGGGCCTATTCGGGCACACTTTAGGCCCCAATTGATAGCTTCCGAAAAAAGTTATAATTTTTTTTGTCACTTTTTTTTCGCTCATTGCACCTCAGGCACGCTAGTTAGCCCATTTGTAAGAATTTCGGCAAAAAACGGGACACATTATTTTTTGGGTTTTCCTAGGAAGGGCCTATTCGGCCACACTTTAAGGCCCAATTGATAACTTCCGAAAAAAGTTACAATTTTTTTTGTCACTTTTTTTTCTCTCATTGCACCTCATGCACGCTAGTTAGCCCATTTCTATGAATTTCGGCGAAAAGCGAGACGCGTAATTTTTTCGAATGCGTCATATGAAAGGTATATTCGCGCACATTTTAGCGCCAAATTCATAGCATGCGAAAAATTATGTACATTTCTTTTTGGTACAGTTTTTTGTAACATCACAGCAGCTAGCCACGCACGTCAGGATAATGGTAATGAAGGCGTCTAGCTTCATTCTTTTTCAGCTCCCAGGCTATCCTATACCTAAACGTCAAGGCATCCTTCCTAGTCCACGAGGAGTGTTTGAGCACTTCCGAGCGAGCAATGTAGTCCATGTACTTGAGGACGTAAATCCCGCAATCGTGACCGTTATATTACTTTGGTCGGTCCTTTATCATCACGACCGTCCAAGGGTCCCCCTGTGGCCGTTCGCACGCTAGAGAGAGGACAGTAGTCTGCATCCAACAATAAAAACGAGAATCAAGCCTATGAAACAAGAACAATACGTGCCTCGCGACGTATTTGTTCCTCGTTTAGTACCCACTCTTCAAGGTGCCTTGTGCTTTGAATTGTTTCCAAAACACTCCTATCGACACCGTCAAATACGTGCCTCGCGACGTGGTCATCGTCATCGTATAGGATTGATGTATCATGAGGTCCACGGCTGAAATTCATACCTCTAAGAACAAAATATAATTATAAACCAACTTAGCGTCCATAATATTTACATTCCAAAACTATAACTGAATCTTTAACCTAGCTTACCAACACATTAGCAATAGTCATTATTTTAATGTATTAAAACAAATCCTCACTTCCCACCACTCCGAACGCTTAATTACGCTAGTTCCCACTGAATTTAGCGCCAACGTGGTTATATAGCAATATACCCCCCGATGGCCCCTACACCCCCAACACCTCAAAACCGCTTTAAAGTCAAGTTTTTAAATGGGTCACGTCAATTATATACCAAATATATCAGGAAAAAATTTAAAGGGGCAAAGTTACCAAAACACCCGCTACTTATGCAAAATACCCCATGGCAGTCATCGCCGGTGCGTCACAAGGTTCAGAACATCCGGAACAAAATAAGTTTTCGGGTGTCTCACACCCTTTCCTGAACTAAAAGTTATTTTAAGGTATGAATTTTAAGCTGGATCCTTCCTAGCAAAATAGCCCCCGATGAGCGATAAATTACCGAAATGCCCCTGGGGGTTCACTATCACCCCAACGCCCCCGAACCAGCTTCAAAACAACATTTCAGGTGGTTTACTTACATTTCTGGACTAAAAATTCGTTTGAAAAACTTGGCGCGGGAAAATTACCAAAACACCCCTCGCGGGGTGGCAAATTACCAAAATGCCCCTGGCATCAGGAAAAATATCAAATAGCCTTAAAATGCTATTTTACGCCTCCTGAGTTAATTCTTGATCTAAAAAGTATTTTACGGATCTTTCGCACAAAAATCGCGAACCGGTGTCCAGATCGAGCGCTTAAAGGCCCGTTCGGCCAAAAAAATAGCTTACGGCTTCGGAATGGCGCGAATTCCTGAGGAATGGAACTTCCCAACATCCTAGGGTTCTCATAAAAGTTTTGCACGAAATCGCGCTAGCTTGGTATTTTAAATTAGACTGCGAAGTTACACGGTTTCCCATATCAGCTAGCTCCTTTACAGTCTTTGGAAAAATCTGAAATTTTTACCTGATACAGATCTTTTGAAAATACCTAGGGTCTTTGTTTTGCACTTTGGCAAAATCAGGCTCTAGCTATTTTTTATAAATTCGTGAAAAAACTGTCTAATTAAGTTTTCACCTTTAACGACAATTACGTTTCGTATTCACATTAAACACACATAGTCATAGTGTTAAACCCTAGGAATACACATAGTGTTGAAAATTATTTCCTCCAGTTGTGTTACAACGTTCAGTTACCAAAATACCCTCGCTGAGCGACAAATTATCGAAATGCCCCCGGGGATTCATTATCACCCCTACGCGCGCCAAATCAGCTTCAAAACAACATTTCAGTTTTGTAATTACATTTCTGGACTAAAAAGTCCGTCGAAAAACTTAGCACTGTAAAATTACCGAAATACCCCTCTCGGGGCGGCGAATTACCGAAATGCCCCCTGGCATCGAAAAATATCAAAAGTGCTTCGAAATGCTATTTTAGGCTCCCTGAATTCATTCTTGACCTAAAAAGTATTTTACGGAGGTTTCACCCAAAAATCTCGAACCGGTTCCGGATCAAGCGCTTAAAGGGCCGTTCGGTCAAAAAAAAGGTAACGGCTTCGGAATGGCCCGAATTCCTGGGGAATGGAACTTCCCAACATCCTAGGGTTCTCATAAAATTTTTGCGCGAAATCGCGCTAGCTTGATATTTTAAAATACACTGCAGAATTACAAGGTTCCCCGTATCAGTTAACCCCTTTCCAGTCTTTGGAAAAATCTGAAATTTTTACCTGAGACAGATCCTTTAAGAATAACTAGGGTCTCTTTTTTGCATTTTGTCAAAATCTAGCTCTAGCTATTTTTTATAAATTCGTGAAAAACTGTCTATATTTGGCGCCCTAAAAAATCTCTATTTTGGAATCTATAAATGTAATACGCTGATTTGTATAAACCTAACATTGAATTATAAGGAAATTCAAAATACTTACTTGTTGTGACTTGATGTATTTAAAGAAAAATCTACCGATCTTCTAGCGGTTATCCACCGATCTTCTAGCGTAAAATTTTTTGGTTTGTATTGTTGTGGAGATTATGTAGGTGAGATATGAAGTACGAAGGAAGTTGGTAAAGATGATAGAGTGCAGAAGAAGGGTTCGGGGGAGGGGATTATAAAGAGAGAAAAGTGAGGAAGAGAGAAGAAAAAAGACAGAAAAAAAAACCCGTGATTGAGCGGTCAAAGGCTGCGGCAAAAAAAAAAATTTGGCAGAAGGACAACACGTGGGGCATCATGGGGGAGGGGGGCATCACCCGGGGGCGCCACGTGGCAGGGCCATCACCCCCAACCGCGGGTTGTTTATGCGGTTGGGCCACGTGGCAAGTGGAGGGGCCGCCACGTGCCCAACCGCGGGTTGTATAAGCGGTTGGGCCACGTGGCAGGGGTGGGGGGACGCCACGTGGCAGGGGCCATCGCCCCAACCGCGTATACAACCCGCGGTTGGGGCACGTGGCATGGGTGGGGGACGCCACGTGGTAGGGGCCATCTCCCCAACCGCGTATACAACCCGCGGTTGGGGCACGTGGCATGGGTGGGGGACGCCACGTGGCAGGGTCCATGCCCCAACCGCGGGTTGTATACGCGGTTGGGCCACGTGGCAAGGGTGGGGGACGCCACGTGGCAGGGCCCATGGGGTTGGGCCACGTGGCAGGGGTGGGGGACGCCACGTGGCAGGCCAACCGCTGCTTCTTCATGCGGTTGGTGTCCTTTTTCTCCTTTTCCCCATTTTCTCATGCCTTTTTTCCATCATTAATGCCTTTTTTCCATCATTAATGCAGTGTCAGGACAACTTTTTCCCAACCGCTGCTCTTACCCGCGGTTCGGTGGAGAAATTGTTATTTCTCCACCGGTGGGTGTGGATCGGCCCCCTATATATATATATATATATATATATATATATATATATATATATATATATATATATATATATATATATATATATTGCGAGGATGATATTTTCTGCCAAATTATTGTTTTTAATGTGTTAATTTCCTTGCAATTTATCTATACAAAGTTAGTTATGGATAGAATACGGGCTATTCGTGGTCGGGGTGGATGTCGGACTGCCTCTTCCCCGGTGGGTCCCACCTCGTCATTGCCCACAGATGACGAGGCACAGTGTGCTCACGTACAGCAGATGGGATCCCAGATCCAGCTCTAGCCCCAGCCCCAGCCCCAGCCCCAGCCCCAGCCCCAGCGTCACCCCAGCCCGACGTCGATTCTTCCCACACCCGTGCTGATTCTCCTTTTTTCTGTGGGTTCTACCTCAGTAATAGTTGATAACGGTGTTTAGTCAATTTTCACTAGCCTTATTTTTAAATTATATTTGAACTGTATTAATGTCTGTTGTTTGTAGGATATTGACGAGCCGTGGCCCGACACGCGGTGTACGCATCGACCCCCAGCATAAACAAAGTGTTACGCTCACCAAGGAGGACCAGTAAGTAAAAAAAATTACATCATGCCTTATATTTAAATTTTTGGGTGTCTTAATTTATATTTGAATTGTATTAATGTATTTATTTACTTCTTTGGCAGGATCCTGGAGAATTAGGCGAGGACGAAGATCAGCATTCTTGTGAAGGGCATATTCTTCGAGCCACGTCTGTACTAGAAGGAATGAGATGCCGAGACGAGGGAGTCCCTATGGGAGGAGTGGCTAGTACAGTGAACTATTTTTCTGTGATAGTATTTGTTTAATTAGAATTTATTATTTAAATTAATTTGTGTAATTGGATGCCTTGCAGGAGGGGTTCACGTTTGACTCGCCTGATCAGCAGGCGCTGGGACGGCATGCCTTTTTTGCATATATCGGCAAGAATTACCGCCGATGGTTGCATGATGCACAGCACAGGGCGAAGAAGATGTTGCCCGAGGGTGCCCCGATGACGGAGTTGAAGAAATATCCCCCCGCATTGGATATCTCGGACTGTATGAGGGCAGATGATTGATTGGTGGGTTACAGATCCAGGCTGGGACGCTAAGAGTAATAGCAGGGCCGAGAACAGAAGTGAGAAAGAGCCGATGCACACGGGGGGTGTCGGTGGCACACGATGTCATCCAATAGAAGAACACGGTCGAGCACCCAGACCTGGATGAGGATGAGGTTATAGCTCTGACATATAGTCAGACACACGTGAGAAGAAGCACAAGGACGAGGTGCACCCGGCGGGTGACTATGTTTCAGATATTGCTCGGCCAATCGATGTAAGTTTGAGTCAATTTGTTAAATTTTTGTCTTTCTATTCAATGTTTGTTGCGTTAATGCCCTAACATATCTCTAAATCATTTTTTTTGCAGGCCTCGTATGAACAACTTAGGGGGTCCGAGTAGCAGTTCGGACAGCCATTAGCGTCCACTAGTACGGGTATGAGTACTGGGGCATTGAAGTGATGGCTGGATACACTGGAGGTCATCAATCGGCCGAAAGGCCGCATACGCGGCCTACCTAGCACGACTGCACATGGTCCCCACCCCTTGCTGCCCCTCCATAGACACCGGCTGCGCATCATCTGTTGGATGAGGAGAAGATCCAGCGCATTGCTACGGTAGTGTTCAGGATGATCAAGGATCAGGATCAGCAGGGCACTGCTAATGGACAAGTCGAGCCAGCTCTGGATCAGTAGGATCCAGATCTGGGACTCGGCAACCCCTGATGAGCCCCTTCTTGTGCCCTCCCAGCTTGTACCCCTTTTTGAAAGCACAAAATGTTTCAACTGAACGGATAATCAAACTAGATTTCAAATGTCAAACTATATCTGAATACAAAAATAGACACAAAAGGTTTCAATGGAACTGATAATCAAACCAGATTTTGAATGTCAAAACATATCTGAATAACAAAATTTCAAAGGCACACCAGTTTCAACCGAACAGAGATCACACCAAATATCAAATGCCAAAATATATCTGAGTACGGAGACAGACAGTTGAGATGTCAGACCAAATATCAAATGCCAAAATATATCTGAGTACGGAAATAGACAGTAGAGAGGTCAGACCAAATATCAAATGCTAAAATATATCTGAGTATAAAAATAGATACTAGAGAGTCATTCAGAAAGTGGTCACATATATCATTCCTGACATATGAGACCGGTTTAGAAAGTAAGATCGCGATTTTTAACTCAACTCTCCTGAGCTAGCCCACGTTTCAATCCACGTGGGTAAGTCGGAAATAAGTCACATACACTGTGACATGGCTCATAAAGTCACCAAAACAAAATCTCAAAATAACAGTTATCAAATATCGGATATTTCAAACCATATTCAAAGGTTTCAAAATAACATTATCAAATTACGGAATTGTCGAACAATAAGTAGAGTATACGAAATAATGACAATCATAAATCACTGAAACGAGCGATATCAATATGTCAAATTTTGAGGTCAAACAAATTCGACGGAATTTGTTTTCACAAATTATAGAATTGACAATAAGTCATTCTTAACAAAGTTCAAAACAAAAAGGGGAGGGAGAATCACTTATCTCCATTTGAAGAAGTTTGGATTTCAAAAGAATCTAAAGACTTACATGAGCGATTGGTCCATCGTTGATTTGAACTTCGAAGATTAAACCCTTACCTTAATCAAGCCTTTGAAAAATACCAATACTTAAGCTCCAACATAGAGCTCCTGAACTTCCCA